>AYEL01090964.1:0-41472 GCA_000484575.1 Olivierus martensii | reverse complement strand
AGGATTAGCATAAGACCACTCATGATAGTTGTGGAAATTAAAGATCCCATCACGAGTAAGCAGGCTTCGTCAGTGAACAGAATGAACGTCAGAAACAGAGGACACTTAATGCACTGTCGCAGCAACCACCTGCAGAATCGTCGTCGTGGAGGATAATCTTGTGTGCGTAGGCCTTGCACCCTTTGGATATGGTATGGGTAAAGACCATTTTCGTGCAAAATTCTCCAAGCAGTGTTCCGACTTACATCCTCTGCGATGGCGATCCGTCTTGTGCTGGTGGTTGGATCCTCTTCCACACGCTGCAGTATGGCCTGTTCCCGTGCAGCAGCCCAAACGGTTCGCGGACGTCCTTCGCGGGGGGTGTTGTTAAATGTACCAGTGTCACGTAAACGCTGATGAAGACGGATGAATATGCGACGATCAGGGTGTCGTTGGTTTGGGTACGTGTCTCTGTAAAGATGCACCGCGTCTGCTGCATTCTCATTTGCCTGACCATACGTGAAATGCATATCCACTAACTCGGCATTGCTGTAACCTGCTGCAGCCATGTAGTCTCACTCAAACACAGTCCAGGCAACGAATCAGCCAGGTCTACTTCCTTCCATTTACATGAACAGGGCATTCCATTTACATGGCAAGGGGGAAGAGGTTTAATTTCTTTACATATCATCATCATCATTTCTCAGAAACGGTGCGTTGTTCAATCTATGTTCATAGGGAGTTTTTTTTTCCTTGTTATTGAATATGCATACCATTAAATTTACGACCACGACTTACGGGACACCCTGTATATTCATATATAATCTAATCCATATATAAAGCAATTTTTTAGTTAGTACCTAAAAAACAGTAAAAAAAAATTAGAATCTTATAAAGCCAACTCACATATGACATTTATTGAAATAAAAAGATAAGTCTTTTTTAATTTTAAAAACTTTCAAAGATCAGTTTATCATCAGAATAAATATGGACTCAAAACCAAGAAAAAATTAGTTCACTAAAGGTGAATTCATCACAACTGCATGGAATACACTAAAGAATTATATGTAATCTCATACTACACTGATAGTTCACAAACTATGTGTATCTGATGATAGACGGTATAAATAGAAACGGCATCCATTGACATTTCAACTATAAAGGAAGCCAGCTTGATAAACAATATACTATACCTATAGCAGAGGTATTTAGTCTCTTCATAAAATACATAAAACTGTATATACTGGCAATAAAGTAAACACATTGTACAATATCCACTGGCAATGGGGAACAAATACTGTATATGCAATGTATACTAGTGTATTTCATGCATCCATGATGAATATGCCTTAAATTAGAATGTTATGATGTTACATAAAGAGAAATATTGAACAGAAGAAAGACATAATCATTTCATATTATGTCCAGCCATATTTTTCAGCTACAGACAGACCCTATACATAGATTCATATTTATGTAGAGATTTCCTGATTTACAAGAAAAATATGCTGATCAAATTTGATAAAACTGTAATGTAGAGATGAGTATTTTTTTCTTAATTTCATCATTTATATTACTTACCTATATTTTATGTGCTTATTAGATTAGTTTAAGTTAATGAGCAGGATCTGGATCAAATCCCTCCTGATAAACTAAAGGTGTGGAACTCTGAACTGAATCTAGATTCTCCATGATGGTAAACAACTGCTTTACCATATGACTTGGTGTTTATGCTTTAACCCCTTGAATGCCTTTGTGGCTATACACATCAAGGCTGTGGAACAAAAATGATATAAAAAATTCAGTCCTGATTTTATTAATCCAGCTTTTTCAAATTGGTTTCTTTGTATGTAAACAGTGAAAATATGCCCCTCTGATGATGGGTCCTAAATTTTTTCAGTTGCCAAAATATTTTTTTAAATTATGTGTAAACAAACATTGTTTATATTTGAACAGCTCGATAGAATTTGGGTATTTTTTATCCTATCCTGTTGATTTTATAGTCTAACCTACCAAAGCCATTCCAGTTATGCGATTCAATAAATGATTTTTAGGAAAAAATCAAATTTTTCTTAAAATTAAAAAATATTGTAGTCCAGAGGTGGGCAACCTTTTTTTATAGTGGGCTGTATAGAAAAATTAATGGTGGACCACGGGCCAAAATAAAAACAATTGATAATAATAGTATTTATTTAAAAAAGAGAAGGTACAGATATGTAAGTATACATAGCGTTGTATATATATAATAAAATAATATAGTGTTGCAACTCTAACTAATGAGAAACTTGGGATTGCCTTTCTTTTGCAAGAAGTTCAATATTTGGTGAAAGTGATGTTGCTACGCGTAAGGAGCTTTCCAAATTAGTATCGATAATACTTTATCTGTTTTTTGAATTTGTGAAATTAAATTTTGAAAAAAATTGCTCACAGTAATAAGTACTGCCGAAGAGGGACATCATTTTACATATAAAATTAATTAGATTTGGATATTTATCTTTGGAAACATGTCTCATGTTAAAATCTTGCAGAGGTTCCCTCACTAAACTGACTTTTCAGAATATCATCTGCCTGGAGTTCAAGTAATTCCATTTGAAGCGACATTTCTACTTGCTCCACATCTATGTCGAAAGGTGTCATGAATATTTGGAACGGAAGTCCACGTGAACGGAAATCCTTAAATCTGGATGTAAATTCTGTATATAATGAAGATAGTTCCTGTGCAAGCGCATTCTTATCAAAATTTTTATGGGCTGCTAGAGTGGGAAAATGATATGTATTTCCTGCACAAATCTGATTTTCCCACAATCGAAGTTTGCTTTGAAAAGATTTTACATAGGTGAATAGCTCATGGGCAAGTTGTCCTGATTTTTGCATATTCGTATTTAGCTCGTTCAAGTAGCTGGTGACATCAACCAAAAATGCAAAATTAGATAACCATGCATCATCTCTCAAAGGTTCAACTAGTATGGATTTGCCCTTCATATCCATAAAAGTTTTTACTACTCTTAATTCATAAAATCGCTTCAACATTTTGCCCTTTCTGAGCCAGCGAACTTCACAATGAAAAACGAGGTCTCCATATTCTGATTCCAAGTCCTGCAGGAATTGCTGGAACTGCCAGGTCTCCATATTCCGATTCCAAGTCCTGCAGGAATTGCTGAACTGCCAGTGATTCAAACCTCTCGATTTAATAAAATCTACACACAAACAACGTCTCCATTACGTGCGTGAATTTTAATGATTTAGCACAGAGGTTTTCTTGATGAATGATACAGTGAAATGTGAACAGATTATTAATATCAATATTTCTCTTTGATAATTCTGATTTTTTTTTATCCACCACTCCCACATTTTTCTCTATTATCACGGGATCTCCATCTGTAGTGACACCACTTAACTTTGCCCAGTTCAGTCTAAAAGCACTAAAAACATTAACAATTTCTTCAAAAATATCTTCCCCCTTTGTAGTGTCTTTCATGGCTTGAAGTATGAGCAAATCTGTTATTTTCAAATTTTGGTCAGCTGCATGAATAAAAACTGCTAGTTGTGCTTTATCAGTAATATCAGTGCTTTTGTCCAACGCTATGGAAAATGCTACACATTTTTCCACGACTTTGCCAAGCATTATTTTTATGTTTTCTGCCAGTGCATCTATTCATCTTGTGACTGTTCTTCTGGATAAATTAATTTCTGCAAACTTTTTACTTTTTTCTGGACACAAGATATTTGCCACTTCTATTAAGCACTCTTTCACAAACTTGCCTTCTGAGAATGACTTCAAATGTTCTGCCTGTTTCTTACTAACAACATAACTCGCTCGAACGATATCCTCAGCTTCTTCACGTTTTAGTAAAACAGTTTGTTGAGCGGCTAATTTCTTTTTTAATTTTTTAATTCTCTCGCTTCTTAGTTGCCCTGTTAAACTTCCATATTTTTGAAAATGTTTGGTGGTATAATGTCTTTTTAAATTGTACTCTTTTAAAACTGCGATGGCTCATTACATATCAGACAAATTGGCTTGTCCTTATAAATAACAAACAAATATTCTTGGGTCCACTTCTCCTGAAAGGCACAATGTTCTTGATCAACCTTTCTGTATTTACTACCTGAAGGTCCGGACATATTTTAGGACCAGAATTTTTTCAAATTTTTCAAAATAATCGAAACATACTAATCCAACTTCTGTACTTCCCAACTGATCTTAATGCAAATTGGTGGGAATCACAGCTACTTCTCTTCATATAGTGGGTGGCTTAAGCATCTCGAATATTCCAGAATTTACTGGCACCGTCTAGTCTAGGCAGTCACCGTATCAGCGCAACGTGGTGGGCCATATTAATATGCAACAGAGAAATTTATTGACAGGCCGGACAAATCTTGCTCAAGGGCTGTATGTGACCTGTGGGCTGGGGGTTGCCCACCTCTATTGTAGACAATAAAATAATGGTTAGTTCTGTTAAAATAAACTAAAATATATCGTAATCATTCAGTTTTTTGTTTTAATTTCACTGAAATTTAGGAGAAAATTGCAATAAACAAAATGTAAACACACTGAGGCCATTTAAAGGAGTGTGACACTTATTGCTTTATAGCAGCCATTCCTTTCCCAGTAAATTGCAGCCAAGCCTACTTTGCATATGGGTAAGGAATTACAGCACATCAGTGGTGATCCAATTAGAGGAACAGAAAATATATTACAGCTATTTATGTACTAAATGAGGCCATTTTCTTATATATTAAGTTTTTTCATATCAATAAAAGAATTATAAAAAGTATTGCAAAAAATTGTGTAAATGAAGTAAGAACAAGTTAATAAACATGAAATATTAATAAAAATGACAATATTTCAATGAATTCATGTAATTTTTTTAATAATTATATGACATAGCTTCAATTAATAAATGTTACATAAGTCATTGTTTTTATCAATAATTTCTGAAAATTTCAGCCAAATTTTTTCATTCATGACTCATTTTGTTCAGAAGACTTGTTGTTTTCTAAAAATATTGATTATTTTGTTGGATGGCTAAAGATGCATATAAAAAAATTATTTTTTGCTGATCTTGTAAACATAACAAAAAGTTACAAAAAAATAAAATTTGATAAAAATGCTTACATTGTTAGAAAGATAAAAAAAATCTGCAATAAATACTGAAAATTTTTAAATGATTTCTATGAAAATTAAGTGAGATTTCACAATTAAAAATTTTTTTTTGTATATTAATTAGGCTTAATTTTAAAACATCCACAGCACTCAAGAGGTAAATATAAGTATTTTTATTCTTACATTTTTGTGACACACTAGTATAGATAATTGTAAGCTACCTTTACTCAGTGTCACAAATACAGTTGTAAATTATAAATGCTCAGAATTTATTGATTTCTCACTGCTAATGTTTACTAGGTCACTAAACATTATCTTAATAAACATAAGAAATGCAAAACTATAAGAACCAGACTCAAAAAAGAATGTTTTCCATATAACAGACCATTGGGTCAGGAACTCAAACCCATGGAATTGCATTGATCAATCACAGATTTTACTGATTATACCAGGGCCGCTTGAATATACATATATATATATATATATATATATGGGGTTTTCCAGACCCGGAAACAGAATTTGGAGCAGTTGAATCAACAGGCATTGAGGCTACGAACGATTCTACCAAATATCACGTGAGTAAGGATGACTGTCAGAGGCAATTCAGCAAATCAGACGAGAACAAACATTGAATATAAATTCAACAGCTTCTTTATTTTTGTTAAGAGAGATCTCTATACATTTGTACATAAACACAAATATCGTTTACCGACAAAGAGAGAGAGATACCTGGTACAAACAAAATCTTCCAATCCAGAGGAGGGGGTACTGGAAGTTGAATTCTGCAGATAGTCTTTAGTCTCTATTGTAACAGTCTTTAGTCCACACTTTCGATTTACACCAATCCACTTAAAATGGTTGAAGAATTATGCCACACCACAAGCTCTTGACTATCAGTTATCAGAGATTCTTCAAAAAAAATAACCTTTAAGTTGAACTTATCATTTTTGATCGGTTGGTCAGACTATTGGCTATTGTATGGATGGTAAGGATACACACAGAAAGAAGAACAAACGAAGTGAAGCCTTGATCTCGGCGAATTCGCCTCTTATAAAACTTCGATCTCACTAATGCCTTTCCTGGGGATTGCTTTCCAGGTAGTTCAGGTGTCGAGTCTTAGACTTTGCAATGACACCTGAACAAACCATTTATAATTTATTACCACGAGAAGAATAACAATGATATCAATTACACTTGACTTAACTCCGTGACAACAAAGGGAGGGTGCCGACTCCCACACTTTGCAATGACACCTGAACAAACCATTTATAATTTATTACCACGAGAAGAATAACAACGATATCAATTACACTTGACTTATCTCCGTGACAACAAAGGGAGGGTTGCCGACTCCCACACATATATATATATATATATATATAAGGATAAAAAGAAATTCTAATTGATGATAACTATAACTAAATATATATATAACTGATATGACAGAGCAAAATTATTAAATAATAAATGAAGTTATATGTCATGACTAGATATTATATTCTAACATAAACATATTAGTCAAATCATTAATACAGTCAAACCTCTTTAAGCTGCCCCTCTATAAAATGCCACCCTCATTATTTGTCTGATGAAAGCCAATAACAAATCTCCTCCTTTATGTTAAAACATGAAATTCCCTCTAAAAAATGCCACCCTCATTATTTGTCTGATAAAAGTCAATAACAAATCTCCTCCTTTATGTTAAAACATGAAATTCCCTCTATAAAACGCCACTCATATCTGGAGGCAAAACCATTTCATTAGTAGACAAATCAGTTGTTTAAACTGCCAAAACAATCGAATGGCAAGGTCAGCCAACACAAACAGAAACACTAGAGAAGATGGCAATTAGGTAATTTATCTGTTAACATTTATTAGACTGTAATCTCGCACCTGTGACTATTCACATCCCTGTTTTCAAAATGAGGTATTCCAAAACTTTAAACGGATTTTTACAAAATAGGAGAAGACTGGAGAGCCATAATCTCGACTTTGCTCGGTTTTTTATAAATCAACTGTTGTGAGTATCGTTGCTGTTTCTTACTTGGAAAAATGTCAACAAAAAACGTCATAGATGTTCACGAAAAGATTTTAATTTGTGTATAAAAATAAAAATATGAATATCGTTGCTGTTTCTTACTCGGAAAAATGTCAAAAACGACATTAGCAATCAACTGCTGTGAGTATCTTTGCTGTTTCTTACTCGAAAAAATGTCAAAATCGACATTAGATATCACGAAAAGATTTTAATTTGTGAATATAAAAATAAAAATCCTTCTGCTTGCTGTTTCTTACTCGGAAAAATGTCAAAAACGACATTAGATGTTTACCATATAAAAATAAAAATCCTTCTGCTACTCAGCAATTTATTTCTGATCAATCTTTAATTAAATGAAACATGTCATTCTAGTCTATACATGTTTTCTCACATGTTACCATAAACCCTCATAAACCGCCACCCCTCCTTTACCGCCAGAGAGGACCTTCGAACCGATGGTGGCGGCTTAAAACCAGAGAGGACCTTCGAACCAATGGTGGCGGCTTAAAGAGGTTTGACTATATTTTTAAAGTATAGCTTCAAATTAAAAATATAAATACTGAAATTATAATTATTTATATTAAAATTGTATATTGATTATTGAATTCATAACAACTAAAAATTTGTATTAAATATTAATTTTAGTATCTAAAACCAATTTTTTAAATTTAAAAACCAGTTTTTGAATCCGGTTTTTAAAAACCGACAAACCCTAATGCCTTGCAAATTCCACCAAACATTCAGTAAAACCTTATGTAGAAAATGTCCAGATTTAGCACTATTGCAGGCACAATCTGTTTAGAAAGCCATTATGTTTGTGCTTAATGTTATGGTACAGAATCTATTTTTCATCTCCCATAACCACTCTTTTCAAAAACGGTTCCCTCTTTTCATAGGAGAGCAAAAAAATGCAAATGTCCACATGCTGTTGCATATTTTGTGGTGTGAGCTCATGTGGTATCCACTACCCAGTTTTGACACACAAAGAAGGTCCTGTAGATGCCTGTGAATAGTTGAACGAGACAAATGGATGATTGTGGGCAATTCCTTAACTGTTGTTTCTGGATTCCCCTCAACAGCAACTTTCAGTACACTATTATCCAGGTCAACAGGTCTCTCTCACATGGCATATCCTTAAGGATCCTATTCCCAAAATAATTGATAAATATAGAAATTATTTTTATTTCTAATGTATAATTTAAGAAATAATATACATTTAACATTTAAATCAGCAAAAACATGTAATTTACTATACTGTATTTTTAAAACACTTTCCATTTAATAGACTTTTGCCATTAATGGATATCTTTTTTCTATTAGTCCATTTAATCAAGGTTCTATTATACATAGGTAATTACAATTTATACATATGTTTTTGAATCACAAAATGGATACAACAAGATCTTGAAAATATCCAAAGAAAAACAAGCATTGTTCATTTCTAGATAACTAAGCTGATTTTGCAGACTCCAATAATATATCAATTTATATTTTTAGTGAATATATTTTTAGCATTGCTTTCTTAATTGTAATTAATAAAACAATATTAAAATATTTTTCTAATTGCAAGAATATTGTATTCTTGCAATTAGAAACCACTTGAAATATTACCATAATCTAATCTAGAACATTTAAGTATTCACAGAAATTCATCAAATTATTGGCTTGCTCATGATGGTCTGTTCACTGAAATAGACAATTATGTGTACAAAACAATACAAGATTATCTTGTATTGTTTTGCACATATGAAAAACTAGCAAAAATATATTTTAATGAATACTTTGATAATAAATGCAAACATTATCATATATAAAAAAACAATACAGTCAATTTTCGCTATTCGCGGTAGTTATGTTCCGCAAATTCTTCGCGAATACTGAATTAGTTCCCACACTCGATTTCCCACCTTCTTTGGAATTTCTCTAGCTCCGTCTTCATTCGGGGGGGCATTCCGTGACCCCACAGTGGTATGAACTACGATTCAAAATAAATATATAAAAAGTAAAATAAACTAAATGATTCTCAATATTCTTACAGCAATAGATTATATAACATGAATTCCAAATGCAATATCCTGCAATGCCATAATTTCTCTCAAGCATATATACAGTCGATTCTCACTATTTGTGATAGTTATGTTCTATAAATTCTTCGCGAATACTGAATTAGCGAATAGTGAACCATTGCGCCTATGGAAAATATAGAGTTAGGTTCCTGAGAACCTTTCTTTCCAACATTTTCTTACTTGGTTTATGTGTGTTTCTCTGTTTACAGACACCTTATTTAATATGAATTACATTACTTACAAATAATTACAGTATATGCAGTGTATAGTACTAAATACAATATATAATTACAGTAACCTTTATTTAATTTTTTAAAACATTAACTATGTAGTAAATAAAATCTTATTTTTGATCTTTAAAACACTAACTATGTAATAAATAAAATCTTATTTTTGATGGGTAAATAGTACTGTATACAGTATTATAATTACAGTAATCTTTATTTAATTTTTTTACATTAACTATGTAGTAGATAAAATCTTATTTTTGATTGATAGTTTTTGATTAACTATGTAGTAAATAAAATCTTATTTTTGATTGATAGTTTTTTTATGTTGCAAGATGTTTGATGTGATAGCTGACACACTGTCTTTCTGATCTGTGTTGAAAAACTGCATCAGCCTTGTCTGCATCACTTTTGCCTCAGATCTAAAATTTTGGTGTAAGAAACAAATGCACAGGAGGTTAGGCGCCTAAATTTGAAGCTGCATTCAAGCATAGAATCACGTTCTACTATGGGACCTATGGACGATATGAACAGATTTTTGGCTACCTGTGATCTGTGGAATGAGCAAGGATAGGCAATGAGAAATGTTCTGGCAAACTGATTCAGAGACCATTTGGTAACAAACAACTTCCTTTATTAGAGAGAGAGAGAGAGTTTACATTAGTAACCAGTATTTTTGCTGCTCAGTGGGAGTCTGTGAATAAGTGCCAAAGCTCTGCGAATATCGATTTTGTGGTTACAAATAAATTCTCGACCATTATGTCTATGGGAAATATAGAGTTAGGTTCCTGCGAACCTTTCTTCCCATCATTTAATTTCTTGGTTTGTGCATGTTTTTCTGTTTACAGACACCTTATTTATTATGCATTACATTACTTACAAATAATTACAGTATATGCAGTGTATAGTACTAAATACAGTATTATAATTACAGTAATTTTTATTTAATTTTTTAAAACATTAACTATGAAGTAAATAAAATCTTTTTTTTTTTTTGATATTGCAAGATGTTTGATGTGACAATGTTTGATTGTCTTTCTGAAATACGTTGAAAAACTGCATCAGCCTGGTCTGAGTCCCTTTTTGCCTCAGATCTTCTAAAATTTTGGAGTAAGAGCAAATGTGCAGGAACTTAGGCACCTAAATTTGAGGCTGTATTCAAGCATAGGGGAACATTCTTCTATGGGTCCTGTGAACGATATGAACAGGCTTTTGGCCTACCTGCTGTCTGTGGAGTGAGCAAGGATAGGTAATGAAAAATTTTTCAGCAAACCGATTCAGAGACTATATTTGATAACAAATAACTTCCTTTATTAGAGAGAGAGAGAGTACATTGGTAACAGTACTTTCACTGCTCAGCAGGAGCTGCGAATATCGATTCTGTGGTTACAAATAAATTTTCGCAAATAGTCGAATACGCAAATACAGAATCCGCAAATAATGAGAATTGACTGTATATTTTTCTGATTGCAAACTCCTTATGCAGAGAGACTACAACCATAGACATAAATAAATAGCCAAAACCCTTCATCAGAAAGAAGCTAGCTAAAACTACAAATTAAATTCAAACAATTCCATGTTATAAATACAGTTCTAATATAATTCTAGAGAAGAAGATAAATTATATTGGGACAGTTCAGTATTCACAGATAAAGTAATTCATTATAATAGATCAAACATCTCACTGATTAATAACAAATAGAAAATTATAGATATCTCAGACATTGCTATTCCTAACACAAATAAATTATACTCAACATGATTTGCCAAAATTACTATAGTCCATTTATTGAATTTTCCTCTAGAAAAATCATCACATGATGTCATAGTCTTCAAACTAATAATAATAAAGATGAAAATATTGTTTAGCTTTTTTATTTTAATGATGTTTATTAGAATTAACAAAAGTCTAAACAAAATAGAATGGCAGATAAGTTAGTATGCACAGTATAATTAGTAGGTGTTGAAATGAGGATAATTCATAAAATTTAGGAACATCATGAAAACTGTTTATAAGAACATTTTAATTTAATTTGTCCAGAAATATAATAAATTTTTCCAAAATCATAGAAACTACAGAAGAAAATCAAAAGTCCATTAAAGTCTTCACATAATTCTTATAAAACAATTTCTATAGTCATTTGATATTTTTATATATTTAAACACTTGTTTGACATCCTAAATTATAGTTATTATAGTTAGACCATATCTTTTTGTGCTTTATTCGGACTTTAATATTAAAGGTCAAGCAGTTTTGGTGATTTCTTTTATTATTTGTACTTAAACTTGAAATTTTATTTTCAAATTTCAGAATGCTCTAGCAACCAATATAATGTAAAATTATACAGTCAGTTAACATAATTATGATAGTATTTCAAGATGGTAGCGATTATACCAAAAAATCCTCTCTTTATAATTAGAACTTTTTATTTAAATCTATGTAATAAGAAACTTCTAATTGATCCACTTGTAAAATATATTATAGAATACTGCATATAAAGTGATTTCAATATTTTTGTAGGTAAAATAACAGCAATTTCTGTATTATGAACAAAATTTACATATAGATTCAGTTCATAACTTGAGGAGCACCTTTACTTAGAAAATTAATTTACAGCCTTTTTCTGACTTACATAAATTTGGTTTTATATAAAATATCTTCCTAACTTTTTTATTATTTTTGAGTTAAAAATATAAACTACTAAGTTTGTATGTTATAAGTACAAACATATTAATCTGCATTATTAAAACTTCATATTACTTGATCTATTTATGCATCTGTGTATTATTTATTGATCTTAAGTATCATATTATTGGTATGATATCTTTCCTTGTAGCATTGTCTCCTCAGTCAACGAACAATCTGGAGCCATTTTGTAGGTGCACTCATATAGCCTGTCTACTTATCCCTAGGAGATTTTGATTCAAAATTTTTTTTTTAATTTATTTTTCTAATTTATGTAAAATCTGAGTTATATAAAAACTTCTAACCTAATTATTTATGTGAATTGGGGAATGGCTGTATTGTCTAAGTGTTTAATCACATATTTTTAATAATTATTTTCCAGTATTAGTATGTATATACAGTTTAAATCTCTTCATAATAAATTCTACAATAATGAATTATTCAGACTAATGAACAATCTTATTAAATTTTAACAATCATACTGTAGAAGCCATATTAAACATGTCTCATTTTAATGAAATCAAAACTTAAGTATAACAAATACATTCCATGAAAAAATTTAATAAATTCCTTGTGCACCAAGATAAAACATCTATACATTTATTTTTATTATGAATAGATTCACAGTATTCACCAATTAAATTCAGCTCAATAAAATTAATTAAATGATGTGCACCTTTTGACCAAAGTTCAATTGCATATCAAATACAAGTATTTTGTGTGTATTTGCATGCTTGTTTTATAAAATTTGCAAAAATATACAATTTTTACAAATTAATTTTGCTATTTCTTGAAATGCAATATATTTTTATTTCATGATTTTTAAAATGAACAGAAGCAGCAATCCAAAGTTGCTAATTTTGATGCTAACAGTACATAATAAATATGCAATAATTCTAGTGTGTGCCTGGCCAGGACTTTTACCAGAAAACTAATTTCCAAAACAATAGTTATTCTAGCAATATAACTAACAACCAACTGGAACTTCATGGTTATTAAAGAAAACCACCAACATGTTAGAATCAAAATGACAAAAATATGTTTGTTATCTTAACTATAAATAGAGAATAACTAGCAAACAAATTAAATAATAAAAAAATAGTTTATTAATTTCACAAAAAAAACATAAAAGCATTAACAGGTTTTATTGTAATAATAATAAAACACAAATAAGTTAGTAAAATCTTTAATTATAAACCAAAAAAACAACAATCCAAATAGCAGAAGAAACCTTAAATTAATTAAATTATTAAGTTTCTACTCATTCTACAAGAAAATATTTAACTGGTCGATTGACAATTCACAATATCAATAAGCCTAGTTCATTACTTCAATTCCACCATCACAAACTCAAAGTTAAAACTCTCCTTATAAGTGACTTATATAGTAGGCTTGCACTTAAGCTTTTTATATAAATCCATATCATTTATATTTATCAGGCAATTTCTATTTTCTCTACTCACAGAATATTACCAATAATCATGTCATTCATCTTTACAATTATAATATTTAACATTATAAATGCAGGGTGGAAGAAAAGTCTATACTCCTCCAAATAACTTGATTTTTGAAATTTATAATAAATATTATTAATTTCAAAAATCTGTTAATGCCAACAAATAGGAAGTCATGGCTGCTTGATGGTGAATTGATTGAACTGATTATGCAAATGAAGACACTTGTAAATCCTATCTCATAAACTGTAGCACATAAGGAAAAATTTCTAATTACAAACTTGTTCAGCATTTAATTCTGAACACTTTAAAAAACTTCATCAAAATTGGATGAATGGTTTGCCCAAAACTGAAATGAAAATATTTTTACATGCAAAGGATTGACACTTATTTCTGACATGTAAATAGCAATCCAACACCAAAATATAATACCCCAAATCAATAAATTGAAAAACATAGAGTCTAATCAACAAGAAAAAATTAATCAAGGATTGCTCAAAATGTCTTCCACCAGCACCTAAGTATAGTTGAACATGATGTTGGATGGAGTTCCTAACAGCCTTTAGAGTGTCAGTAGAAATCTCTGTATAGACAGTAATGATATGATCTTGAAGATCCTCTACTGTTATTATACAAGAATGAAAGTTGTTGTGTCCTCATAAATTACTGCTATTAGTGGACGACCTGATTTTGGGCATTTCAAGAACTTGATATATGATAGATCTAAATGTTTGTGCTGCAAGCTGTCTTTCCTGATAAAGTCGAGCTACAGCAGCAACATTTGCATTAGCAGTACCATAGAATATGACCATGGCAGTCATTTCATTAAATATTGCTCAGCCATTGTACTCTATATGTACAATGAATTTTGCATGTTTGAATGTGGCTTTTTATGCCAATTGAACAAAAAGATAATGCTGTTGTGAAACTTCCAGAAATTTTCAGAATCAGATGTGAAAAGGCATGTGACATGAACTGTAGGTAAAAATGTTTGTTTTGGGCAAACTATTCATCCGATATTGTTGAAGTTTTCTTTAAAGTGTTCAGAATTGAATGTTGAACAAGTTTGTTATAGGAAATTTTTTCTCTGTGTTATGTTTTATCAGATAGGATTTCAAGTGTCCTCATTTGCATAATCAGTTCATTTGAAGGACACCATCAGGTAGCCTACCCATATCTTTCTATTTGTTGGCATTAACAGATTTTATAAATCTATGGTATTTATCAAATTATTTTGAAGAGTACAGACTTTTCTTCCACCCTGTATAATGTTTTATAATCCCATTAAAAAGAAACAATTTTTAACTTGGTTAAAAATCTCTATCCGTCAGTGATGTTCTGAAATTGGATGACATCGTGACAAGCATCATCAAAGGTGAAACCATTGTATTTCTTATTGCAAATTTTGAAAGTTTGAATAAAGAGTGTAAATTTCTTTAGCCTTAACTCAAATAAAACACCCAATAAATAAATATAATAGGAAATAAGTAGATATAAAGAAAAGGTTTGGGTTTGATTCTTTATAGCAAAAAGTAATGATAAATTATGTTTGAAAGAAAAGTTTATAATATTGGAAAATATAATATTATATTCATGAGATTTTCCCAAAGGAAAATAACAATAATTTTGACAAATTTAACATATTTAGAAAGAACTACAATTTTGTAGAGACACATCAAGACTTGAGAATTATATTTGACAACAAACTGAATGTTAAGTACCATATCAATATAATTTTTACAAAAATTCACTCAATTAATGGCTTGACCTAAAAAATTAAGAAAAATCGGATAACAATATCTGTAAAATTTACCTAAATGTAATATTGGTAAGTATATTTAATGCATGGATATCAGACTATGCAGCAATACTAGAATACTATTTACAAATTTTCATCTTTTTTCTCCTTGCATCCGCAAATACTTCTTTCAAACTGCCGACGAGTTTTCTGTCCAAATAGCTCAATTTCTCTAATTTTGGAGGCTCTCTGGATGGAGTTTGGTGATCCCGACCCCATTTTTGCATCTCTGTATTGGAAGATTTATCCATTGTGCTTTCTTATAGCTGTAGAGACTGAAGATCTAACGAAGCTTTCAGTTCTCGAATTAAAGAATCCGATTTGAAATTGTTCTATTCTTATTTTTCAAAAATATTCAAAAAATTAAGAATAGAACGATTTCAAATCGGATTCTTTAATTCGAGAACTGAAAGCTTCATTAGATCTTTAGTCTCTACAGCTATAAGAAAGCACAATGGATAAATCTTCCGATACAGAGATGCAAAAACAGGGTCGGGATCACCAAACTCCATCCACAGGGATAAATCTTCCAATACAGAGATGCGAAAATGGGGTCGGGATCACCAAACTCCATCCACAGAGCCTCCAAATTTAGAGAAATTGAGCTATTTGGACAGAAAACTCGTCGGCAGTTTGAAAGAAGTGTTTGCGGATGCGAGGAGAAAAAAAATGAAAATTGTCGAGAGAAGCGTAAAGGGAGAGGAAGACAATGGAAATCGAGAATGAGGAGGAGTAGATTACTATTTACAAATATTATTAAAGAGTTTCAACAGTTCCATTTCATTCATTAAGAAAATAATAATGTTGTTGGGACTGCAATCTATAGAAATGTGCATAACTTTCAGATCCATGGCTTGACAAATCCAGAATCAGAACACAGTACAGTGCTATTTCTGCTTTCAACTATTTTATTTGATGAAAAAGATTAAAATTGATAGTACTGTATAGTAAGGAGGGAATGAAACAAAATTCTATACATAATATTTGTGGAGAGTGAGGACTATGCAATATTCTACCTGGGAAAGAGTGAGAACTTCATTGATGGGTGATCCAGAAGTGTGCTGTCCTTAATGCACTCACATAAAATAGATTGTTGTCTTGCCACACCATTCTTCAGTTTCTTATCTCTAGTGCAGCCATTCAGATCCCGTTTGGTCCACTCCAACCAGATGCATGAGAATAATAAAATCTCTCCCTCTTCCTTACCACATGAAGGTTTTATATTTGGACCTGTCCCAAATGACGTGTTACATTTCTGTGTTATCCATATGTATACGATGGATAATTAGAAATCACTTCCTGTCAAAATTCTTCCAGGATGGATATCAATTTTGATACATTTTACAAAATCATCAAGGGGGTGTTGATTTCTTTTGGCTAAGATCTCACAATATAATACTTCTTAATGTAAATATTAAAGAAAAGACTAAAAAATTTATCTTATTTGGCTTATAGTTTACTTGTATTTAAGAAAATAATGTCAATAAATCTGGATAAAATCTCATCTCCAAATTTCAGTAATCTTCTTGAAAAACAAGATATAAATTCAGTAAAGAATTATTTGATGAGGCACTTCCTAGTGAATTTTTTTGTCTTAATATGCTTCAAAGAAGTGCAAGAAATGATCATATTCATATCAGATAGTATTTACATGAGTGATCATGATGAATGGACAGAGAAATGTAATCCATGTACCCTTTTATTCTATTTTGAAATGGAAAAGATTAGAAAAAAATAGCATCATAACCTGAAATAATTTTACATTAAGACCATATCATTCATGTCCCCAAGCAAAATCAGTTACATATTACAAAAGTTTCATGATAAGAGCTGCAAAAATTATTAATTATCAGAAAATCAATGTTCTATGATTATTTGTTATCAAAGATGTTATCTAATATTTATACAAAGAATAAATAAATCAATTTTACATAGAAAGTATACAATATTGATGCAATTCTTTTTAGTCATAATCAAATAAAAATGAAAATCTTTCATATTGTTATTAGAAGCTAGATTGATAAGAACAATAGATATTTTATAAAAATTTGACAAAACATAGATAAATATCTTAAAAAACGAACATTAAAGTTTAATTTGGTTTGGTTTGGTGGTCTAAGGGCCTCATGGTCACTGGATAAAATTTTAAAATATGTAACGAATAACAAAAAATAAATAAACTGAATAAAATAGCAACATAAATTGCCAACAAAAGATAAATGTAAACAAAAAGATGTAAAATGCCATATTTAAAAGAAACTATAGCAAAATAGATCTAAAACTGTCAAAAAGACATACAAAAGTAAATGTAAATATTTAAAATGATGTAAACTACTATATGTATGTGAACATTCAATAATAAAAATATTAGAGAATATAAATAAATGCATAGTTTAAGAAAAACAAATAACTATTGTCAAAAGTTCATTAAAGAATATATCCCAGCATGAGAAATAAGTGTCATTCCAAGAATTCTTATTTCTGGATATCAATATATTAAAATAAATTTAAGTGTTTATTTTTGGTATAGAAGTAAAATGAAATAGCATTAAATCAAATGTAGAGAATTTTGGTAATATTAATTCTACAGCTATAATATATACAGCTATTCTAATTAATTCTATTAATTTTTAAAGAAATGTATTCTATTATTGTTTTTATATTTATATAACTACATGATTTGCTGAAATAAATATACTTAATTTCAGATTTTGGTCTGGTGGTTTAACACTAAAGTATCTCTTCATATGGGATCAGGTGGTCATGGTGGCCGGGGCAGTGTTCATAGTAATACCCATGCTTCCCAACATGCATGCAGTAGCCTCTGTGATGAACTTGTTGTACTGTGGAGATTAGCAGCATTGAACCCTGCCCTTTCATCTCAAGACAGACAAGCACTCCTCAGTCAGGTATATTTTTAGATTGATTCTAAAATATTTCTTAATATGAAATTTTTATTAAAAAAATTGATTTTCATAAGTATATTAGGAAATAACAATTGTTGTTTGACAGAATGTTCAAATAATGCAATAAAACATTAATATACAAAGTGGAAAAGCTAATATGCTAAAATATGCATTATGGAATACTCATAGTTCAAAGGTAAAATATCTGTTTTGGAAACAATATATAAGTACAATATTATCATCATGTAATTATTATTAGATGGATAAGAATTTCAAATGTAAACCAACATTAAAATCAATAAGTAAAATATATAATAATAATTAATGGATAAAATAAATATAAAAAAAGGCCATCCAAACATAATGCCAGAAATGATATTATTCATAAGTAAATCAATTCAACATTGAAATGTCTCAGTACCCATAATAGAAGATGCAGTCAACATCAAAATGTTTCACTGCACAGTCATCAATATGTTAATTAATTCAAAAGTTATTACTGGGAATGCATAGATAATCATCAGTCAGACATAGTTATCTCATAATCTAGTTATGTTCAAAATAACTAAAGATTAATGTATTAAAGATGATGCCATTCTAAATTCTAACTCTAACAAAGTTTATATTTTAGCATATTTAATTAAAGCATAAAATATTAAATGATAAGGTTTAAAATAGCATATACTAAAAAAATTAAACTAAAAAAAATGTAATTTTACTAGCTACATTATATCCCTTCAAACTTTAATGGTAATTTTAATGATTTGAACGAATTTAGACTAATTTTAGCGCCATCTCGTAATTAGAATATTTATTATTTTATTAAATCAATGTGTGGTGCTTACACCCATCTCGTAATTAGAATAATTATTATTTTATTAAATCAATAGAGTGGCGCCATCTAATAATTAATAATTGAACTAGAATTTTTAATTAATTTATCTCATCTCATAATTAGAATAATTAATATTTTATTAAATCAATGAGTGGCATATCTATTAATTAATAATTGAACTAGGATTTTTAACTAATTTATCCGAAAAATTAATAATTGAACCAGAATTTTTAACTAATTTATCTGAAGAAAAAAATCTGCCTCGGCCTTAATAATTAAACTAGAATTTTTAACTAATTTATCTGAAGAAAAAATCCGCCTTGGCCTGGGATCGAACCGGAGACCTATGGGTTAACATCCAATTTCATACCGCTAAACCATTGAGGCCAACGAGCGGATTGATTCTCCAGACAGTTATATTAATTTAGAATTAGTTTTTTTGATTATCCACATTGGACTTTGCCAATAGATTTATTCCTGACCAGGCTAAATCTAGCAACGGGCCCTCAATGGCGCTAGCCAGGCAACACATAGACCGGCTCAGTCATTGAAGCTTAAACTTTTATATAATACAAAACCTTAAGGGAATTTATACCAAATAAACCTAATTTTACTAGCCAAATTAGGTTTATTTAAATGAACTTGAATTAAAAGGAAATATATTATCGGCCAAATGCTGGTGTTCTCAAATAAAAAAAAGAGGAACCACATAATATAGAACTGTTAATTGAAACTGATGTTATTGTTTTGAAACTAATGAATGCACTGTTGTTCCTGTACTGCTGGGTAAGTTTTAAATTTACGATATTATTAGGTGACCATATTTTCTTAGAAAAATATAGGACAAATTCAAAAATTTTAGGGTTTTATTCCTACATTTTCAAAAAAGTTTGTAACTATCAGGAGTCTGCATGTTACAAAATTTTCTTACTCTTTATATCAAAATATGATACTGTGCACTTTTCTGAAAGTTTGAAACTGGTTGGATTGTGTTAGAACAAACCTTTGGTGTAAATTTTAATTAGCTTTGAAATAATAAAAAATGAAAATAGATTTGAACAGTTTTAATAAAATTTACAAAATATAATTAACAAAAGACCAAACAAATTATATATTTGTTTTATAAAAATGAAAGACATTTTTATGATATTTTTGTGATGAATGTATTTTTTTAAGTACATGATTACTTTTTAAAAATCATAAAATTCCAAACACTTCATTTCATAATTGTAATTTGTGTAAATGCAAACTTCAAGACTAAACTGAACTTTTTCATTATTCCAAATATTATTTATAATTGAGAATATTCTCTCGGTAGGACTATTTGATCCAAGACAAACAAAATTCTACAATTTTTTAAATATTTTTGTAAGGGATTTGTCTATCAATGAAATTTTTAAATAATTCAACTCATTTATGATAACAATAATCTTCTAACCTTCTGCAGTAATCGGGCTTGAGAAAATATGCACTGCATACAAGATACAAACTCGTCGAGCTATATTTCATTCTCAATTTAACTTCCCATTCTTTTTTAATTGTTTATTCTTTGGAAATAGGTGGAAAGACATGTCATCTTTATCTTGCAAGTTCATGCATCCAAATATGCAACAATAAAAGACCATTATATTTTTTCCACACACCGTTAAAGATTGATTGTTTTCCATCACATGGCAGCCATGTTGGAAATAACATTGGAATGCTGGGAAAATAGAGGGCAGAGCTGAAATCAGTCAATTTCTATTCTTATATCATACTATACTTTTAAATTTACTTAAGATTTTTATGTTTTAGTATTATTATAAAAGTCCATGAAAGATATTTAATGCTGTTTATAAAAATTTATTATAAAATATGTTGTGCAGATAATTTATTATAAATCTCTAATTCTTCCATTTTAGTTATGTTCATGGCATGTGAAGACATTGGAGAGAGTTTGGAAAACTCGAAGTGGAGGAAGTAGTAGTGGTACTGCAATAAAACGTGCTGATATTGATGTATTCTCTGGTTTTCGTCCAGCTATGGAAGCTTGTCTTTTAGATTGGAATGATTATCCAATATCAGGGGTAACATATCACGAAGGTGGAGGAAGAAGATGGTATTCTTCTTATGTTCATGCACGCTTCAATGATCACTATTTAAGTGGAGAAAGTAGTGAATATGTATCAATGAAAAGAGGGAGATCAGTAGATATTAGTCATTCTGGAGGATGGCGCTTAGTTAATGAAAGAAAACATTTGCATGGAAATAATCAAACCCATCATTGTGCATTAAATCAGGATGGGAAAAATAGCAGTAATCGTAGTTCTCTTAGTAGTGAAGGATTTTGTGAAAATGAACAAGAGGTTACTGAAGCAGTTGAAGAAAATCCCATAAAAACATGGACAAGAACTTTTGTATCTAGAACAAATTCATCACATCGTTCTTCTTTCAGTAGATGCCATTCTAGTTTTTTAGACAATGTGAATCAAAGTTTAGAAACAGAAAATAATATAGTTCAAAAGAAAAAGGTTTCAGATGATTACACCAAACGAGAAAATGAGTCATCATTTGAATTACAGAATCAACACGACTGTCGGTAAGTTTATATTGTTAATAGAAATCATTTAACTTGTTAGATCAAATAATTAATAATTAATTAAATTTTTTAAAGATTGATACTTTTTTAAAGTAAGTACATATTATGTAAAGTTTAATGGATTAAAAATAAATAAATGCAGCACTATTTAGCGGTAGAAAAGGTTTTAATACTCATAATCTGAAACATTTTTGACTACAAACTTAATCACTGCAGCGGAAATATACAAATTATCAGAGCATTAAAAAATACAAAAAATAGAATAACTTATTTGAATGAGTAGAAAATTTAAAAAAAGTAATACACATAGTAAAGTGCAAAAGGCAAGTAAACTATTATTTTTATAAATAGATAACATAAAAAATGGTAATAAATTATTAAAAATCAATAAATAAATGACTGCTGAAAATGTAGAATAAAGTAATACAATGCTTGAATAAGAATTTTATGCATCAAAGTAATATTCAGCAGCTGTTCCAGAGGGCCAGACTCCATGCAGTTAGAACAGTGTCGGCAAAGTTGTTATTAATTACAATAAAGTTTCTCGATCTATCCGATATTACCAGGGATTCCAGAATGAGTTTTTCGTTTAGAGAACTGTAGTTTTTTAATAATCTTGGTATATTTTTAATAATCTTAGCAATTTTTATTTTGACTAGAAAGAAGCAGTATAATATCCATTTACACCTGTTTTCTGTAGTGCCATTCTAATTATGCCAGATTTATAAGAATACAAAAAAGCTTACATCAAATATATCAAGGCAACTGAAAATCTTAACTTTCATATGGAATACCAAACCAATTATGTTTATCCTATGACAATTTTTAGAATCAAACTACTGGTTAATTCAAAAAAGATCTTACAGAACACAAAATGGATCTGCTTCAGGTAAGCTATCTCTGATGCTAAAAGACAATTCTACTGTAGAAAAACAGCATTAATAAATCTAGAAGCTTCCTTAACGAGTTCAGCAGACAATGACTTATGCTCAAATATTGACTTACTGTATTTCCACTTGGATGTTCTCAAAGGATCTCTTAGATGCAAATATATTAAAAGCTGAAGTGGATATTTGCCCAGTAGCTTGGTAATGAACATAAATCCATCTGTGCCATCAAAGACAATATCACTGCGATTGGTGATAGAATGTTGCCACTTATGCAAAAGAAGTATTCTCCAAAGGGCCAACATATGCACTGTACCAGCATACTAATACTGCTCTTATACTCTGTTGAAAGACTTATAAAACTGCTAGACTTGTTAGATAGAGAGAGAATCAGATGACAAGTTTACAAAAGTAATGCTATACAATGTAAAAAATTTAAAATAGCACCAAAACACACTTGAGAAAATGTAATGTTGCCACCATAGAACTTTAAACTGGTTAGAAGATAAAAATCTGACATTAACTCGTGATGATAAGTCCAAGAAAATAGCTATACTTAAGAAAAACGACTATTTGGCTATTCTTAGTGCTTATGTCCAAGACTCTGATGCAAAAGAACCATCCCAGGATCCTATTGGTTTGCTTACCTCTAAAGTAGAAAGACTCCTGAAGAGGACTGTGGTTTGCCATCTCAACTTAAAATCATGAAAGTTCATAACCCTTCATCCATGTTTATTTAGTTACATGAAAACTCCTAAGCAACTAGTTAGTACCAGACCAATAGTTGAGATTAGAAGGTCATCATTTTGAAACGTAGAAAATGCATTAGTTAATTATTGTTCTCATCAGCTCAGTGGATATAATTATACCATCCATTCCTCTGAATATTTTATTCATAGGATTAAAGACATATTCTCATCCAGCAACCACGTTATTAATAGTCTTGGATTTTCAGAAATTGTACCCTTCAATCAAGCTTCTATCAACTTCTTTAGCCTTATACAGATTCTTATTCTCTGCCTTTGATAGCCTTATAGTAGAATCATCTATGCTGCATGATCTTTGTGATCTTTTATGTTATAATTCATTTTTCTGCTATGAAGGGAAATTCTATAAACTACAACAGGATGTACAGTCGGTGACAGAAAAGTTTTGACATTGACCGTAGGAGCTGTATTAGAGGAAGTAGTTTCGATTGCAAAATCTGGAAAATCTCCGCACCGCAGCTTGTAATGAAGTAGACTGTTCTTACCGCGGTAGAAATAGGGGTCGGGAATATTTCATAGAGGGGATAATTTCTATGACGTACTTGACATGAGTAATGCGATCTGTATTCTTCTTTCACTTTCTATTTTATAAAACACAGAAGACAATTTTATTTTATTATTATGCTCTTTACAAGTTATAAAAACTCAGTATTGAAATTAATGTCAATATATTGATAATTTAGATCAGGAGTCGGCAAACTGCGGCTCTTTGGTATGTATAGGTGGCTCTGAAATAAAATTGAAGATGAAAATAAAACTATTATAGTTTCATTTATAACATTTTCAGGAATGTTATTCACATAATGGCGATTTCATTTGTTTTATTCGTCTAGCAAAACTTCGTGGCATTAAGATGCGCGAAACTGATGTCAGGGAGGGGAAAGCGAATGTGGAGGGGTAAGCAGAAGGAATGGAGAGGATGGTTGAGCACATGGTAGGTAGGGCAGCCAAAGAAAGTAATAAGTGAGCGTCAAGCCCATTGGGGTCCTCTATTGGGCAAGACGAAACGTGAAAGCGGGAATCTAGAGAAAACACGTTTTTTGTGTTGTGTAGTTGCGCGAAATATATTTATGGCTCTCGATTAATTTTTAAGTTGTTGTGAGGGACAGATTTGACTTTTCCGTCTGAAAAGTATGCCGACCCTTGGTTTACATATTTGTATGTTTTGTTTTTTGTTCTGTCAATATAAAAGTGAAAATTTCTAAGTTTAAAAATCTTATTTCGGTATGATTTTTTCATATAAAATTTGTTTTTTATTGTAAGTTAAAAAAATACACGTTAAACACTCAAAAGTTCGTTTATTTTAAGTTTTTTCAGATATGCATATAATAAAAATATGAAACTGTATAATACATAACATATTATTTAACGGGCAAACCCTAGAGCTTTGGTGGAGTTGAAAAACAATTTTTTTTATAACTTGCTATTCTTCGAATTCTTATTATTGAAATATATTGCTGTAAAACATTATTATACGCTAGGCAATGGTTATAGAATAGCTTGAGAGATGCCTTTAACATGTTTTTCAGATTCCAGGTTCAGTCAAAAACTCGGAAGTTTGATCTTAAAATTGTAATAACAATCTATTTCATGATAAAACTCCTTATAATAATAAATGAGACCAAATAATAAGACAAATATATAATATACGTAACAAATTTTAATAATAATTGTATAATAGCTTATCTGAAACATACAGTATTTATAACATTAATTGCAATTTGATAACATTTTTTTATATATAAATTATTTTACAAAACATTACTTTTTTTTTAATTCATCTTTCCAATATAGTTTCAGGTATATTAATATTTTTACTCTTTATTCTGTTTAAAATCCAGATTGCATTTTAAAATTGCAGGCTATGAGTGAAAAAAAAGTGATGCGTATTCAATTGCAAAAGTTTATACATTTTTCACTGAAATACGTCGATGCGTTTTAAATAATTTTATTCTCCTCAGAACATAATTTTTTAAACAGTAAAGTGAAGAATGAGAATGAATGTAAGCATCTCATTATGTATCTTTAAAAGCAAATTCTACTGGAAAATATATTAATAACATTAATAAAATTATTTTACATTCCTTTTTTTACGGTTATATTATGCAAAAATTAAATATTTCATTCATTTGACAACTACTATTTAAATCTGTATAGCATACGCCTATACAGTGTATTTCACATTTAAGCTGGATAAGTTGGAAATTTTGTAAGGAACAGCATTTTCTCTCCATAATTGTCTTCTACTTTTCTCTTTTGGAAATCTAAAACAAAAACATATTTGTAGAAATATCGTTTTACTTTTTCTATTACTAAAGAACTATAGATACAATATTATAATGTAATGTAAAAATTAATAAACAAATACTTTGTATTTTATTGAAGTGAAGTGGTTTTTTAATAAACTAATAGTAGCAAATATATTTAAAATTTGTACTAACATTTACTTACTAATTATTATTTTGATGTTTATTTATATAATATTTTAATATAGTTAAATTAATCTTATTATTGTATAGAAAATTTATAAATCTGTTATAATATATAAATTTAATTTCTATTTATTAATGAAGAGAATATGCCACAGATATCAAATTACGTTAATTCTTACATCCATATCCAGACCAGACCATCGAGGTAATAGTCATGCAGTCAGATAGACCTATGGCTAGTTGATGGAAAATAAACGAATAAAGAAGGGAGACTTTCCTTCGGCAAACAAAATTAATGAACTCTGAAAAAATTATATATATATTTTAAGCTCTTGCATATAGTAGAAGATATATGAATACATCGAAATCAAACGTAACTTACAACAATAATATCAATATTTCGTCCAAAATCCTCCATGCTCAATTACGCTATTCAATCTGTTTTGCATGCTGTTTATTAGCGTTTCACATTCCTTGGTAAGTCGGATGTCGTTCCAGCATTTATAGATGTTTTTCCCAAAGCTGGTCAGGATTCGCTGCAGGATATGCACTGGAATTACGTGCAATAGTAGCCCACAGATTTTCAATAGGGTTCATATCCGCCCCTCTAGCTGGCCAATTCATTTCCTGAAGGACAGTTTGATTGGCCATCCAGTTTTTTGTCAACGTAACCATGTGAATAGGCGATCTGTCATGAACAAATCAGATATTGTTGCCAAATAATGCTTTTACAGATGGAATGCATGCATTTTCCATGCATGCATGCATCTATGTATTGAGTAGCTGTCAGGTTTCCATCAATGCGTATCAATTCGCCTGGACCAGCTGCTGACATCCACCCCCCAAACAGCTAGAAAAACAGTAAGTTTTATAAATAAAAGATATTTGAACTTATCCTCTTAACCGCTGATCCGTCGGCCGCTTGTGACCATCTCCCAGTCTTAGGGTTGTCCGACTCTTCACACGGGCATAACTGCTGAAAACCTTCACCGATTTGAATCCGTTGAAAATGGCCAATACGTTCAAACGCATGGCCATTAGAATTAAAAATATAAAATAAATTTTTGTAGCGAGCGATTCCTGACATGATAAATGCATCAGAATTGGCTCCATGCCAAAAATCAGAGTGTTCGGTTTCAAGAAAAACCCCCAGTATATGCTTCTTTCTTTTGTTCCTATATGTACCTATCTTATGCAGGCTGTATCCACTGGGAATCAATTATTTTTCTTATGACATCTCTCCATCATTTCTATTGCCTGACCAGCCTTGCCTTAGTTGCAACTTTGTCATTTTCTTTGTTCATTGATTATCAGTGTGTCTTGCCCAACAGCACTTACTGCTTCTAACTGCTATCATTATATCTTCTACTCTAGTTTGTTCTGTTATCTATATGTTGGTCTTGAAGTCACTCCTAGTGTATCCCAATATGTATCTTTTCATACTTCTTTGGGTTGTTGATAGTTTCAGTTCCATTTTCTTTGTAAAAGTCCATACTTCCAAACCATACATCATTACTAGTAGTATACACATGTTGAAGAGTTTTCTTTTAAGGCAGGGGTGTCCAACCTTTTGGCTTCCTTGGGCCACATATAAAGAAAAAAATGGTCTCAGGCTCCTTTAAGGCAGGGGTGTCCAACCTTTTGGCTTCCTTGGGCCACATATGAAGAAAAAAATGGTCTCAGGCCACACACAAAATATACTAATTCTAACGATTGTTGTTAAGCAAAAAAGTTAGTAAATAATGTACAATATATGACATCCACTATGACAAATAAGCAAAATTGTCATAGCATAATAATCTTTGACTTTCTTTTGTTCAGAAATTTTTTTAAATCATTGAGTAGGTCAAGAATATTTAAATAATAAATAATAAAAACTTCATTTATATACAGGATGAATCCAAAAAACTGGGCAAAACTTTACGGGGTGATAGAACGCAGCTATACGAGCAATATTCGTCAGAGAATGTATGGTCGGAACACAAGCGGTGAGAAGTAAAAGGTAGAGTCACATGTAAAGAATTAACACAAGAATGAGAGGAGATATTTCAGAAAGGTGAGAAGCAAAAGGTAGAGTCACATGTAAAGAATTAACACAAGAATGAGAGGCGATACTTCAGAAAACATTTTAATAACAGGAATGTAATTGATGTACATGCTCAAAGAAATTGCTCAAAAGTGCTTCCGCCAGCTGTAATGCAGGCTTCACACCTGCTGGCGATATTCGGGAAATGCCTAGTCTTCACTGCCAGCTGTAATGCAGGCTTCACACCTGCTGGCAATATTCGGGAAATGCCTAGTGTCTTCACAAATGTGCGTCAGTCCCTATCCTTACAAGGTTATCCTAAATAAATGAAAAATCTTAAATTTGACAGATAAGAAACAAATGTTTCATTTTGGTATATTTGGGCACATAGTGACCAGGGGCTAACTAGTTTTTCAAAAATCAACGGTTATCCTAAATAAATGAAAAATCTTAAATTTGACAGATAAGAAACAAATGTTTCGTTTTGGTATATTTGGGCACATAGTGACCAGGGGCTAACTAGTTTTCAAAAATCAACAAAAAATAGAAATTTACACACCCACATGACTCTGAAACCACACAAATTGGAGATCTATTATAAATTAAAATTTTACAGAAAATTATTAAAACAAAATTTGATTTCAATGAAAACTAGATCCTATAATGGCTAATGAATTAGAAATGCAGTTAAAAATTTGTGTTTATCACAGAAAACATTTATATCACAAAACTGAAAAGGATGATGATGCAAACATAACACCAGTGCTATACAGGTAGGCCTCGATTAGTGCAAATAATGGGTTCCACGAATTTTTCGCACTATTCGAAGTATTAACTATATGTAAAATATGGTAATTGGTTCTTGCTTTGTGAGATTCCGGCTATAAGTCAACCTCATGATGAATAACCATAATAACAAATATTTATTTTCATATTTTACATCGATGTTCATCATCTAAATTAATAACTTACCAGGAACTGTTTCTCATACCATCATCAAACCAACCGCCAAATCGAAACTAAAAGAGCAAATTGAAAGCGGAAATTGAGCACAGCTTTTATGTCGATCAATCACATCCATTTTTTGCTCTAGCCAAGTCTAGCATAATCACTAACCTTTTCTTTTTTTCGTTTCCTGTTTTACCCTCTAGGGTGACCATTTTTATCGTAATATAATGCGGGACAGAGAGCGCCTTTGTAGCATAATCACTAACCTCTTCTTTTTTTCGTTTCCTGTTTTATCATCAGAAGTGATCTTGCTTTTTTATCCATTGATACTTTTTAAAAGAGAAAATTCTGTACTATACTGTATGTATATGATGATTATAGTACGATAACAAAGCTGAATAATAGTAATGTTAAATAGCTAACGTCAAAAAGCCCATCTTTCTGGTGTTTTACTAATAATAGTAATGTTAAATTAGCTAACGGCAAAAAAGCCCATCTTTCTGGTGTTTCACCCCTTCATACTTTTTAAAAGAGAAAATTCTGTACTATACTGTATGTATACGATGATATCAAAATAAAAATCAATTTTTAATCAATCAAAAATCTACACAAAGTTAAATAATAGTAATGTTAAATAGCTAATGGCAAAAAGCCCATCTTTCTGGCTTCTGTACTATACTGTATATATACGATAACAAAGCTGAATAATAGTACTGTATGTAAATAGCTAACGGTCTATATGATAACAAAGCTGAATAATAATAATGTTAAATAGCTAACGTAAACGATAACAAAGCTGAATAATAGTAATGTTAAATAGCTAATGACAAAAATGATAAAGCTGAATAATAATAATGTTAAATCGCTATCAGCAAAATCCAATAATTCTGGTGTTTCACCCCTTCAAAGCCAAGTGACTGTTCTTGGACTGCTATTCAACCGGTTTTACTAACCGAAAATTAATATTAATTTGTTAATTGGCATCATAAAAGATTTTGTTAGTAAAACTAAAAGTTTTACTAACCGAAAATTAATATTAATTTGTTAATTGGCATCATAAAAGGGGACGGACATTTGTTAGTAAAACTAGTCTATGCTTAAAACTCGCATTAATCGAATATTTGCTCGCACTAACTGAAAAACGGTATCTAATCGAATATCGCATTATTCGAACTCGCACTAATCAAGACCTACCTGTATTACATTTATTAATATTTTTATTTTTAAAATTATTTATTTGTTATTGAAATGCATTTATCAGTATTTTCTTATAGAAAATAAAAACAGAATTCAATTTTATACAGCAACATACTGCTATAGCTACTTTTAGATATAATTTGATGTATGCATTTTATTGTATTGTGAAGTTGCAAAATATAATAATAATATTTAGAATATTTACATAATAAATAACAGCTCTTAGGCAGAATAATATACTTTAATATAAATTTAATAGACTGTAGAATTTAATACACTGTAGAAGTGCTTTCAGTTCATAAACAGTTTTTAAGTCAACGAAGTAGCTGAAGAGGATTGTTTATAATTGAAAGCACTTCTACAGTGTATTAAATTCTACAGTCTATTAAATTTATGCTAAAGTATATTATCCTGCCTAAGAGCTGTTATTTATCATGTAAGTATTTAAAAATGTGGCAGTGTAAGATTTGTTACATTTCTGTATTTAGAATATGTTGCTTAAATAAATTCTATATTATAAACAAATGAAAAAATACATAGTAATTAAATATAATAAAAATAAAAAATTCACCAAAGGATTATAATTTCTTTGAAAAATATAATGAACTGATACAATAATTTAAAACTTCTTAAAATTTTTAGCAACTTCTATATTTTAAACTATATCGGTGTTTTTGCATAATTCTGTTTTTCTGAGCTTACGAGGTGTGTTCAAAAAGAAACCGAACTTTTGTTATAACATTTTTATTGCTCATTGTACAACATTTTAAGCACTGTCTCAGTAGTCCCCTCTACTGGCAATACACCGTTCCCAACAATGCTTCCATTTTTGGAAAGCCTCCTGGAATGCACTTTCTGAGATAGCGCACAGGTCTCTTGTCGCATTGTCCTAAATCTCCTGTATGATTTGGAAACAATGTCCTTTCAACAAGAAAATGTGGCAGTGTAAGATTTGTTACATTTCTGTATTTAGAATATGTTGCTTAAATAAATTCTATATTATAAACAAATGAAAAAATACATAGTAATTAAATATAATAAAAATAAAAAATTCACCAAAGGATTATAATTTCTTTGAAAAATATAATGAACTGATACAATAATTTAAAACTTCTTAAAATTTTTAGCAACTTCTATATTTTAAACTATATCGGTGTTTTTGCATAATTCTGTTTTTCTGAGCTTACGAGGTGTGTTCAAAAAGAAACCGAACTTTTGTTATAACATTTTTATTGCTCATTGTACAACATTTTAAGCACTGTCTCAGTAGTCCCCTCTACTGGCAATACACCGTTCCCAACAATGCTTCCATTTTTGGAAAGCCTCCTGGAATGCACTTTCTGAGATAGCGCACAGGTCTCTTGTCGCATTGTCCTAAATCTCCTGTATGATTTGGAAACAATGTCCTTTCAACAAGGTTTTAAGTTTGGGAAACAGGAAAAAGTCTGCTGGGGCTAGATCCAGTGAATACGGTGGATGGGGCACAACGGTAGTGTGATGTTTTGCTAGATAGCTGTAGACAAGGAGCAACACATGAGCCGCCGCACTGTCATGATGCAACATCCAAGTTTGGTTTTCCCACAGTTCAGGCCTCTTCCTGCGTATGGCATCCCTCAAATGCACTAGAATTCCCTGGTAGACTTCCTTATTTACCATCTGACCATGTGGTACAAATTCCTTGTTCTTCAAGCTCTTTCATTGTCACTTTGGCACTAATCCGACGAACAGCTTGTGAATGTACTCACTTCAGCAGTTGTAGCTTGCCAATTAACTGTCAGAGCAAAACGTGGCAAATGGCAGGTTATTGTCTAAACCTGCTTCTACATGCGTTCAGTAGCTGCAGCATGCTCCCCCTGCCGGTTGGCCTGCTATTTCAAAAGTTCAGTTTCTTTTTGAACACTCCTCGTATATCATTAATTCAGTTCTTCTATTTAGCTGCAAATATCTTTGAGCTCATTTATTTAATCATAATAAAGAAAAAATATATAAAAATTAATTTAATCATTAAATTTTTTAAATTATTATTATAAAGTTGTATTGTTTATTGAAATATTATTGTTATTAAAGTCTTAATTTATTTTTGTGCAATAGACTCCTCACTTAAAGTTTACCTCAAAAATAGAATTTTTATCTTAAAATCAAAAAATTTTATATATAGAGATTTACATGAAATTTCTACAAAAATTATACAATAGTTCATACTAGACATCTGCTTTCATCTAATAGAAGTATGAAGAAATATTTAATATGAAAATTATAAAAATAAATAAATAAAAAGATCCATTTACATTTCTTTGTGAAGTGAATCTACAGATTATGTAGATTCACTTCACAAAATAACACTAATATACACAATATTGAACAAATCTAAGGAAGAAGAAATTTTATATATGTGTGAAACTATAAAAGAAAATGAGAAAATCCAACGATTCAGTGATTTGTCCTCATTTTCATATTGAATTTGGAAAGAACAAAATTAAAATTCAAATTCTGAATATAAGAATTCATATGAGCACAATTAACACAATATAAATGACAAATGCAAAAGAATAATTACTTATATTTTTTAAAATAATCTGACACATTTCTGCTTTGTCAAATATCACTTATTGGTTTTGGCATAATTATTAAATTTTAAGATGATTTAATCTGAATACTGAATTTTCACATTTATATGTCTTATGTCAAATGAATTATTTATTTAGAACTTTTGCTGTTATTACAAAAGCTGAAAATTAAATTTAAAAAAATCTTTAATTGGGATTCTATTATATGAGGTCAAAAAATGAAAGACTTTCTTTTGGGTCATCCTGTAAGCTTGTGCAACCATATCTGAATTCCTATTTCCATCATTTCACAGTCTTATATGATGGACATTGCTTGTGATACTTAACTGACATTTCTTAGTGTATTATTTCTCTTGAATCAAGACTCAATACTCAATTTTGTTTGGCAAGACACCTTCTATTAATACACTTCTAACTTTGGTTAAACAGGACTTGTCAAAACAAAAAAGGCATGCATATTATAGTAATACAATGTAGAAAAGAACCTGCTAGAGGGCGCTTCAATGTTGCAGATGTTAATAGACTCTCCTATGCAAGGGTGTCCGAAGGGACTCTCCTCGATTTTCGATTATTATACGTGTATATACTGTATATACTACTTGTTTCATCTTGGACATGTCAGCCCAAAATTCTGAAATTTGTACATCCATCTCAGGCAGACCTTTACGAAGTCAATCATCTGAAATTGTTGCACAATATTTAAAACATGTAACTGTCGAACGATTCTAAACTTCATAAATAGTGCTAAATGATATCTCCCAATGAGTCAGTTCGTTTCTGCACAGGTTCTTTTCTAAGTTGTACTACTATAGTAAGAAAGTAACCTATCATTGTTTACAATTACAAAACTATAGCACACATACAACATAGGGAGGGTAAGAACTTTTTGATCTCCCCTCACATATGCAATTTTTCAGATGTAATAAACTTAAATTATGTAGGTGTTTGGAGAATCAGATTTTATACAAATTAGAAACAGCTTAATAAAATACTTTTTAATTCTTACTTTTAGAAATATTCTGAAATGTATTTCAAATTTATATAATTATTCCTAAGTAAAATTTTTCATAATCTATACTCTATTTTTTTATGTAACCAAATATATCCTAATATATTATGATATAAATCTTCTCTACTTTCTCAAGGTATATAAACTTCATAATACTTATTCAACAATATTAATCTATGAAAAATGATTATCTTCTGTGATTCTGCAATAATCTTAAAAATTTTTTATTTGATTATACAGAAAGCTTGCTTATTTAGATATGAATAGCTAATAAATTTTAATAAAATAATATAAATTTTACATAACTAGAATAATTAAAAAAATGTTACTAATGATAAAACTTGTCAAATGTATAAATTTACCAAAATTATAAAATAAATGTTTGTCTAAACTTAAATATAATTCAGAACAATTTAGCAACTTACTTCAATAATAATGTCAGAACATGGACAACATGATGCAAAACATTTAATTCTAAATCAGGAATTGTAATAATTTTATATAAAAGTTTAATAAGTTGTATATGATCACTTTTGGAGAATTTTCTTCCATATAATTTTAAATATCTGTAAATAAATATTTTCATCAATAATCATCATCTTATAAACAAAGATTAAACATACATAACATTTTCAGTTAACATCATATTGCTTTCAAGAGAATGAAAAAGAAAAACAAACAAAAAGTATTAATAAAAAATTCATGGTAAATTTTTAGAAGCTATTTTTTGAAAGTTTAATTAATTGAGTGCAATGAAATTTGTGATGAATGGCATTCATTACAAATAAAGAAAAGAAAGAAGTTTTATGTATATAAACACAGAAAGAAATTAAAATAACTGAAAAATACCAAAAAATATTATAAATATTCTTAATATTTATTTCTAAAATTTAATAAATAATTATCAACAATTGTCATTCACACATCATAGTTCTTTGAAAAAAGTACTTTATTGTTTAATTCAGGGATTGCAAAAAAACCATCATTTTGTCACATTAATTGCTACACTGATGAATCATTAGTACTATATTCTGCAAAGAAAGTTTTGTTTTTATATTTCAATGACATTACCTTACATCACAACAGGGCAGCATCCAAAATGCTAAAATTATTTAAAATTGTAATAAAATGAATGATTTTTGTACAATTTTTCTAATGTATGTGCTAAAATAAGATAGGCCTACAAAATAAAAAATAAGTGTTATCTTCTCATTAATTACTGATAATTTTCTTTTTAAGTTAAAATAAAACTACTATAGTGAAGCTTAACTGCTTCACTATAGCAGACTTATCCATTTTAAAACTCAATGTGTCAAAATCTGACCAAAAAAACTATGATGATGATTATAAAACAACAAATACTGTTCACAATTAATTCCAGTTCATCAATTATATTTTAGAAAATGAATTCTCATCTAATTACAGTAAGACTCTGCTTAACGGTGTTTCAACATAATGCGGTATAAAACAACAAATACTGTTCACAATTAATTCCAGTTCATCAATTATATTTTAGAAAATAAATTCTCATCTAATTACAGTAAGACCCTGCTTAACGGTGTTTCAACATAATGCAGTTTTTTCAATACTTTTGATTCGCTTTGGTGTGGTTTTTCAAACCATTATACTCATATAAATCCGAAATCACACAAAGACAAGGAAGTTTGCATTTCTGAAAATGAAGAACAAAAGAAACTTTCAACGGATTTTCTCAAAACAAGTTTAGCCACTATTATGGAAATTATGGATCAGTTTATACAAAATGATTCAAATTTTAATAGAAGTTCAAAGGCAAGCGAAGTGTCATGGGTTGCGATGTTTGGCTATCGACAATTGCTTACTGAATGAAAGAAGAAAAGTCAAACAACATCGGAAATTATGGATCAGTTTATACAAAATGATTCAAATTTTAATAGAAGTTCAAAGGCAAGGCGAAGTGTCATGGGTTGCGATGTTTGGCAATCAACAATTGCTTACTGAACGAAAGAAGAAAAGTCAAACAACAATAGATGATTTCTTAATTAACAAAAAAATAAAATGTATCAAATTAGGGAGAATCTTTCTCATCACAAACAAATTATTTACTTGAATATTCTTGATTTTCAGGGATGATTTATGAATATAAATCGATATTAGCAATAAAAACTCACTATAATTAATGTAATACAATAATAATAATATTACATGTTACAAAATAAAATAAAAAATAATACACCTATATTTTTTTAATTCAATGTCCTATTTCACCTATCACCATTATTTGTGTGTTAAGATGACCTCGTTTTACGCTGTTTCATTTAGCATTTGATTTTGTTGGAACATATCCCGTGTTAAACAGGGTCTTACTGTACAAAAATTTTCAATTCATTCTAATCTGGCTCAACATCCTTTACAAAATTATCTTTACAGCCTCTTCCAAAAAAGTTCAGGGATCCCTGTTGTAGATCATAATATATAACTGCTATGCAGCATTTTCCAATTAATATTTATATTTAAATAATGCTTTTAATTAATTTCATTCCATTATTTAACAATATAGTTATGATTAGATGGAAAAAGTTACCTAATATTATTAATTCTAATACCCAAAAGAAATAACTAGAACTTAATTCTGATTAATAATACACAATACATAGGTCTTGGATTTTCTGGTTTCAGTTAACATTATTTCAGGTAAGTCATGATTTTCAGGAATCTAACCATGACACTAAATGGAGGATCCACTGAACTGGTAATTGACAATGTGAATCCTCCTTCATATAGCATGACTGCAATTGCTAAAACCAAGCCAACAGTTAAAAACAAGGTTAAGAGCAAACTTTATCAGTGAACTTAATTGGTTTATCATTAACTATCATCATGTAGTCGGAAGAACTAATTACAGATTTAAAGACTATCTTTGAAAATGAGTAACAGAATTTGTGAAAAATTTCATCTTAAGATTGGACAACAACCATCTTGATTCAATATGGTAGTTATTGAATCAAGATGTTGGTTATATCTGTTATTGAAAGTTCAACAAATGGAGGATATCAAATGTTTATTTTCAAAGTTCCTCTACTGTCTTTGAAAATGTAAAATTTTATTTTCTCTAGAGAAGTATTTTTGGTTTTTGTAAAATTTTTTTTATTTACATAAATAAGATAAATTACATAATAAAACTCAAATTTAGCAAGACTATTATCTGCTCAATTAAATAATTTGTATTTTATCATCTGAAGAATTACTAAAAATTTTATTTTATTTTATGAAAAGCAATTTTCTTGAAATGAGTAAATACAATATTTGTGAAAAAATAATGATGATAAATGAATTTAAAGAATTCAGTTAAGTATAGTTTTGTAAGAAATGCAGACATAATTTTTTCTGAATATTCCAAAATTATCCTTAATCATTCATAAAATATTTCCTAAACAATATGAAATCCATGAAAATAACTAAAAAAAGACATTTTAGAAATAATTGAGGTATATTCTTTTCCTATTATTCATTCAATATTCATACAATTAAACATATTTTTATAAATATATATGTAAAGTTAGAGAGAATTGTAAAGAACTACCACAAATAATATATTAAGATTAATTTATATTAAGAAATCTTAGTTATTTTAGTTTAAGTTTCTTTATTTAAAAAAAACTACCAATAATTTCATAACTTCAGGAAACTGCAATAATTATTGTTATAGCTAATTTTGTTAAAATTTTTAACAGGAAAAAATAGAAGTAATAAATTTGATGACAGATTTATTAATAGTATAGCCTATTAGATTATCTAAAATTACTGTTCTAGTTTTAAAGATAAGTAATTTTAATAATAATAAAATCTAATCAAAGATTATAGAGTTTATAATCATGTTTGTATATTTTTTCTTCAAATTATAAATTTTCTAATGCAAAATTAAATATATAAAATGTATATTATTTTACAGATATTAACAAACTTGAAATATTTGTTTCTTTTATTACTTTCATTGGAATTAAAATTATTATAAAGTTTATTAATATAAAATATTTATTAAATGAGAAAGGAACTGTATTTATTATATGCAATTATGCTCAATTTAGCATATGTTCTGCTTTCATGCACTTTAAAATTATGTATTTATTCATCAGTAATTCATTCTGAAAACTAATTTGATGAATAAAATGCAAATTCAAAATGATTGTATTTTTGGAAAAATTAGCCCCAATTAATAATATATTTTCTTATATAAATGCATTCATGCATTTATATAAGAAAATATATTATTAATTGGGGCTAATTTCTCTTCCAGATTAGTGTAGTAAATATATAACAAAAAAAAAAAAGTGTTTCTTGTAGAGGTTACTAAATTTGTAATGCAAAAAAATCCATCATCATTTCTAGTGATGTATTTTTCTACTTATTTCTAGGGTTGATGAAATTATTTGAGGTTACTAAATTTGTAATGCAAAAAAATCCATCATCATTTCTAGTGATGTATTTTTCTAGTTTTTCTACTTATTTCTAGGGTTGATGAAATTATTTGATAACTCATAAAATAACTCATGAATAATCTGAAAGATATGAATTTGAATATCTATTATATGAAATAATGGCTTTATAGATATTATATACTTACACATTGTTATAAACTGTTTCTAAAATTTAAACAAAAATTTTTTTGATTTTATCAAACGAATTATATGAATTTTATTACTTTTTGCAATATGAACCATATCACATGAATGATTTACATGGAGTATACAATGAAAAATGGAATACAATTGTTATCATTCCACATATATTGCCATTTGGAAGCAAGCTTCTAAATTTTCTTTTAAATTGCACTTTTTTTAAATACACCATTTTACTTAATGAAATTTAAGTAAAATAGTTAACAGTATTAAAAATATATATACAACATATTCATTTGCAATAAAAACTTTAAACCAAATGTCAAAAATAATATAAACTTTTCAGTGTAACAGCAAAATAAATACTGTAGAGTTAAATATATAAAAAATACCATTTCATAAGAGGAAAAATTTGAAGAGGATGTGTGTCTCAATGTCAAGCATTCTAAAAAAAATTTTTTTTAAACATTTTAACATTTGTTTTAACAACATACAAATCATAATAAAGCAAATAAACATTACTATGACAACATAAAAATATATGGAAATTTTATCAAATTATTGGGAAAATTATAATTCATCAAAAAATCATTTTAGATATGCAATTTTCATCATCATCATAAATTTAAGGATATAAAAAAATTAATTGTAATATCATATCTTTTAGTACATGAAATAGTTCATGCTTACTTATTGCATGATACAATGAATTAAAGAATAAAAAATTATAAACAATCTTTATAAAACAAAACAGCAAATTTGCGAGAAAATAAACCACATGATGATTATTTGAAAAAATAAAGTACACAAACAAAAAATGTCATGAGTAAAACTTTCTTCAAAACAACACAAATCATTAAATAAATCTTAATAAATTTTGCTTTAAATGATTATTATTATATTATTATTAGCTGAAATACAATTTAGGATTTTCTTTATAAAAACTATTTCAGAAAAGTTAAGACTTCATAAGAGGAAAAATTTGAAGAGGATGTGTGTCTCAATGTCAAGCATTCTAAAAAAAAATTTTTTTTAAACATTTTAACATTTGTTTTAACAACATGCAAATCATAATAAAGCAAACAAACATTACTCGTTTTTTGACATTTGTCTCAATTAAGTGGAATCCACTGTATATTGTAAATCTGTATGTAGTGCTTAATGCATTAGCACTTTATAACAAAAAGACATAGTACAAAATTGACAGATGTTAAAATATATTGTTTATTTCCAAATCTTTTAATTGGGTAAATATAATTTTATACTAGATATAAAATAAAATTTGCATATTTCCCTCCTCCATATTATGGTGCATTAAAAAAAGAGGATAAAAATGAAGAAAATTGTGAGAGAATAAGGCATATGATATAAAATGAAATTTATGGATTTCTTTCATTTTCTAATTCAAAATTCTGTGATTTGAAAGTGAACATTCTACTGAAAACCGCTTCTATGTAATATTCTGTTTATAGTTTTGTTAAAATAGATTTAAATGAAATTTATTTTTTCCCATAGGATCCAAATAGAACAGATACTAATATAGATGATCCTTGTGGTCTTAGAGGTCATGATTTAAACTATTCAGCTAATTTTCTTTTTAATCAGCCATGTACAAAAACAAAAGAAAGTGAAAACTGGCTAACATCTGATGATTATTATGCAGTTAGTATCTTTAATACAGTTTTTTTGCATTTTTTCTGTATATATAATTTTTTTAAGAAATTGATAGAATATTTTCTGTCATTTTTGATTTGTATTTTAGAATAAAACATACATCTTTACTGGACTGGGTGATAGCAAACAATGTTTAAAAGCAGTTGGAAGTATGATGGATGTTGAGAATTGTCAGAAATCTTACACTTACTGTTTCAATTCATTGCATCAGCCACTCACAAATGTGAAATTTATGGTAAGATTCATTTTTGTTTTAATTAAAACAAAATAAATTTTATACAAAGGTATTTCAATAGAAAGTTAATTTGTACAAGTTAAAATTGGAATTATTATTATTATTATTATTAAACAGAGTTAAAGAATCATTTGTGTCATTATTATTCATAATTAGTTTGTTTAACTATATTTATTTTTAATTTCGTTATATATATTGACAGTCATGATGGAAAGCATTGTGTGAGATATTATATGTACTATCGATTTTATTGCTTGTTTTTATATTATTGTTATGTTTTATACAGTTAATACATCTTCCTTCTTTATTTTTATCTGGGCAGTTTTTATGTAAATGATTTCCAGTGCAGTGGCTGGATATTTGTTGATTTCTGCAGTTTTTTGCCATATGGTTTATACCATAACATTTATAGCATCTAAGGATTGAGATGTAGTCTTCTGATTTAACTTTTGTCCATTCAATGGAAAGACTTTTTAATGTAATTAATAAGTTTCTTGTCTTAGACATATAATTCTAACAGTTTCTCCTATGTTTATTTTCATTATGTTTCCTAACTGATGCAGTCAATTTACAGTTTTCTTGAAATTCAATTTCTGTATAATTGTTTCTTATTTTGGCATTTTGTTTATATATGTAATTTATAATTTGGTTTTCATTGATATATTCTGGTACATTAATTAATATTATTTTTGGATTTTTCTTAATTAGTTTTTTAATTTTTATTTTATCATTTAGGTTTGTGATGAATTCAATTGCTTTTATTAATTTTTCAGAGTCTTTTTCATCTTTGACTTGAATTGATAAGTTTTTATTGATGTTATTTTTAATGTTGTTAACTGTTATGCCAAATTCATGTGATTTGATTTTATTCATTATTGTGTTTTTGATTTCATTTATCTTTATTTCTTCAGATGCATTTTCTATATTTGGAGTTATCATTATACTGTTTTCATTTTTATCATCATTGCCTAATGTGTTGACTATTATATTATTTTCAGTTATATTGGATGTAGCTTAGAACTTGAGTGTATGTAGGTACTTGTACTGTGGGTATTATTAAATTAGTGGCTTTAACCATTCCGAGAATTTCTTTGGCAAATCCAAGAATTTCTATGGCATATTTTCTGATTTTCTCTGTCTTCTCTATGTAGATTAATTTTAGTGGTTATCTGGTACTAATGCTACTATTTTATCAACATTATTCATTAATTTTCATGTTATGTCTCTATCATTTCTTCTATATTAGCCATAATAATTTAAAAATATTGTTAATATAACTAAAACAAAACAGGATTAGAATTAGGGATATTGGCAGATTGCTAAGGAAAAAATTTTGAGTGCAATGTTTCAAAGTGAAATAAAATGTATATGATTTAACTTTAAAATTTGAAAATTGCCAGTACAGTGTACCTTGGTTAACGACAGTAATCCATTCCAGCGGAACCGTCATTAACCAAAACA
>AYEL01090963.1:0-59398 GCA_000484575.1 Olivierus martensii | reverse complement strand
ATGGCAAAGTTCACGGAGTACTGTAGGCTTGGTCGTGGTTTCGTTGAAGATTTGTAATAAAAATCGGTAGAATGCTAGGCAAGTAGGTGGTAATTTAATTGACGGATATAGGCTTTTAAAGTCCATCAGTGTTGTGATTTCATCATTCATCGGTGGATTATTCTTAATTTTAACCAGGAAGTCTTCAGCTGAAGATATTGTGTGTTCATAATCTTTTAGTTTGTTAGAACATATGGTGGCTAAGGTATTTTCGATGTTCCTTAGCGGCGATCTATTGGTTTCCACAATGGGTCTAATATCTATCGGAGTTTTATGCGATTTGAATAACCGAATACAGATCGAAGAAATATAATGTAATCAACGATAACTCGGGTAGTCAAATATCAAATGCATGGCTGCTAGCTAATAGATTATAAATTTACGTTTTGCGCAATATAGTCAATCTACCTGTGATACGCGCATTGTTTTACAAATTGTAAATGTATGTAAATATTTGTTTTATGACCAACTTCTGTTATTATATTATTGTACTTTTAATTTTAAAAAAGTACGCACTATTCCGTTCTATTATTCCATGTAAGTTCGTTCTAGCAATGTTCGCTGATGATGACCAAATCGTGGTCGAAAACGTTTCGAATTCTAAATAAACGTATTTCTGCTACTTAGTGCTTGATTTATTTTCTACTATAAATCATGATATTAAATGAGAACAATAAAGTTGAAATATACCAGTTTTATATTTATTGCATTCCATTTTTAATTGAATAAATATATATTTATTCAAATTGTAATTTTTACTTATAATAATAAATTTAAAAATTCAGTAATAAAAACAGAATTTTATGAAATCAAATATAAAAACTTTGAAAATGTGCAGGTCAAAATAAGAAAAAATAGTATAAACATGAGTCCAGAAATAGTTCCTTAGAGCTATATTAAAAACTCCAAAAATACACATTTTCAATACATAGTGATTCAAGTCTTTATACTAGAGAAAATACCTCTATTCACAAAACATCTCTCTGTGAGTATCATTGCATTGATAACATGCATGAAAGTCTCCCATTTTTGGAAAAATTGTATTAATGCATCAGATATTATGCCCATAAATGAATCTGGAATGCATTTCTTTAGTGATCCATACCATCTTGTATAGCATAGTTTAAGTGCTCCACAAATAAAGGTCAAGCATGCTGAAGTCTGGCACTTAAAATTAAATCATTCTATATGAATGGGGACTTGAGTGACTCTATACATTGCTGAATAACTACTGTTTTGATTTTGTTGAATATATTACATTTGGAAAAAATCTAGATAAATTTCAAATAAAAATATTAATTACAATACTATACATATTTCTTTTATCAATAAATAAAAAAATTCTTATAAACCAAATGCAGATATCCTAATGGAATTATTTTCACACTCATATAATTTGTAAATTTGTGATGCAAAATAACATATGATAGATTTTTTTTTATTTTTTAATAAAAATTTATTCACTAATCTAAGGAAATATTAAAGTTAATACTGAAATATTTCTTACTTTAATTATTAAATGAAAGTAAACACTAAGCCAAATAAATAAGTTAAATCATTTATTCAAAAACATTTTAGGCTATCCATGTATCCTGCGTCAGTTGAAATACAGACAAAAGGAGCTTCCGTCCATCTTTTCTCATCTGGCCAAATTGGGGATCCAATCAGTGATCAGTTCCCAACATCAGCAAAACTGCTAAAATATCAGAGTTTGGTGATAGTAATGGTAATATTGTTGTTTTTAGAAATGGCTTGTCAGGTTTTTTTAAAAATTGTGTTTGGAAAGATAATCTTCCACCTGCAGTTTTGTTGATGTTAAGAACTGGTCACAAATTGGTTCCCTGATTTGGCCAGATGAGAAAGGATGTAGGGAAGCTTCTTTGGTCTGTGTTTCAAATAAAGCAGGTTTACATGGATAGCTGAAAACGTTTTTGAATAAACAGTTTATCTTACTTATTTGGCTTATTGTTTATTTTTATTTACTAAAGTTAAAATTATTATTATTATTATTATTATTATTACAGTGGATTCTGCTTAATTGGGACACATCGGGCCAAGCCATTTTGTCCCAATTAAATGAAGTAATAATAAATTCTAAAATAAAATATGTAATTCGTAGGTAAATAAACAATAGGTAAAAAATAAAAATTTGGTACCTATTTTAATGATTTATTAAAATAGGTACCAAATAGTTTTTTACTGATCTCCGTCTTCAATACTGGGCTGTTTCACACCTTGCCCGCTAACTATAGAAATCCATTGATCTAATGCTTCTTCTTTGACTTCTGAATCCTTTCTATCATGCTTTCTTTTAGATGTTCCTGGAATTTCTTTCTGTAATGCCCACTCCTTACGCAGTTGATTTTCTTTTTGTAGGAGAAACGTCTATGGTAGATTTTGGTTTATTTCAGCAAGTCTATCATGGCTTGTATTAAATGGCTGGCTTTTAATTTTATTCAGCCAAGCAATTTTACTTGAGTATAAAATTTCTTGACAGATTGGTAAAGATTAGTGTATGTATGTGTAGCCATACTTTCGAAAAATCCCTAAAATATATCAAAAATTGAAAATTCCTTTTCTGCTACTGTCCCAATTAAGCGTTTAAATTTTGTATTAGTTTATTAGTTTGGTTTTCGTTTGAGATTTGTCCCAATTATGCGGCTGTCCCAATTAAGCGGAATCCACTGTATTATTATTGTGCAAAATGACTCATATTCAGTTATAATAATTTCAGGCAATATCAACTTATTATTATTTAGCAAAGTTTCTAAAAATAGATTTAATAAATTCTACTATGGAACAATATGAAATTGCAATGAATATTTTCTGCAACACAACATATGAGGAGGTTAGTAGAATTAGATTTATTAAACACATCGTCTGTTTTGTATGACCTTAATGCAAAACAGTAAAATTAAACTATAAATTTTATAGTTTATTACCTATTTTAATACTTCATAATTTTTTTTATATGATACAGTTGTTAAATGCATTTATTAATAAGTTAGATAATTCTAGGCTTTGAAGATTGATCCAGAAGAAGCTGCTTATGTAAGTAATTTCTGTTTTGAGGCCCATTATATTCTTTATCTGTTGACAGAAGAATATGGATTCAATGCTTCTTCATGGAAGAATATAATCTTTGTAAATAAGGTATAAAAATATTGAATAATTTATTTTCTAAAAGTAATTTTAATTTAGCAAATTGCTGTGTGTGCATAACTTTGTTAACAACAACAGAGAAAATCATAACTTATTAAAATTTCCATTTGTTTTTCAATAATTTTATTGAAAAGTTTTTGAAATTTTTTAAAATTTTGTTAGCTATCTTTCAATATTCTCATTCTCAGAAAGAGTAAACCAAATTAAAACATTCATCTCTATTGAAATAGCTTTATATCCTCAAAAACATTTTTTAATTTTTATGCAGCTATGTTTTTTGATCTCAAGAAAAGTGTACATATCATAGATATGTTGTTATAAAAGTTTGAAGACTGGTAAACCTTAGAATTTACCAGTAAATCCTAACAATTATCATTATAGGGTGGTAAAAGTGTGAATTATGTAATAAAATATTTAAACTTTGGGCTTTTACCAAGCGATGTCTGTAATTTTTAGTATATATGTGAGAGAGTTGATAAAAGCTAGAACAAGGATTCCATTGTCTTTCCTGATTATTCTTCAGCTTCCAATATGTTTGAGCCATACTCTTTATTCATGTTAGCCAACTTAGTAGCTTTCTCACTAAATTTAACTCCTTTTTAATGTTTAGTTCAAAATTTTTATTCACAATGCAGTTGTGTTATAGAAATCACCAAAAAATTACATAAAAATAACAGTTTTTAGTGATCTTTAGCTGTGTAGTCCATCCAACATATCTTCAATCTTAAGTAAAATCAAATAAACAGATTTTGGCCATTTAATAGTTTCAAGAGTAAACTGGTTGAAATGTCACATGCATACACTTATCTAAGAAAGAATCACATTGGAACCTTATGGAGTGTAAATTAAACTCAGAAAAAGTCAAACCTAATTCTGCAAAATTAAGTTCTTCAATTAAATAAAAATTTTAATAATTAGAAGTATTTTACATATAATTTAGTGCCATATATGAATTATTAGTGTTTAGAAATATGAAATTGTATAAGTATTCATCAGTAGGAAAAATAAAAACATTTTATAATAATCTCCCATACTTAATATCTCTCACAAACATGTCTGTTTCTTTCAGATTAAAAAGTTTAATGTAGGTTGGTCATTAGGTTATATGATCAATGCAACTACATTGATACCTGCAGAGAAGCCACAACCACCAATGATATCTGTAGCAGTATTTGTGGGAACAATGACAATGTGCCTAATTTTACTGGTAATAGCTGCTATTTTGTTCGTAAGGTACTGCAACATGATGACTGAAACAGGATACATACGCATTGAAGAGGCATAACATTTTAGATTGTATGATGCAAAATCCACCATCAACCTTTATTTTGATATACCATTCCATGTATATATTGCACAAAAGTAAAAAAACAGTTAAATTTATAAGTATAGGTGTCAAGAGACTTCAAATCTTGTTTTCTTATATATTTATAAAGTTATTTCTATTTGTTTAAAATAAATATTTGTTATTGTTATGCAAACTAATGATTTATTAAAATTTACTCAGATTTTTATTGCCTTGCGTTTTTGTTTAAAAACATAATTACATATACAATGAGATTTAATGAATAATATTCCACAATAAAGTATTTTGTATGTTATGAATCAGAGGGGCTTGGGATTCTTTTTGAGAAAGATAGATCATATAAGACTGGCAGAAACTACCAGTAAAATTGTTTTGGGGAGAAATTTATCTACGGTAATTTAGTAAAAATGTCAATTTATTTTAGTCAAAAGATTATCTTAATATTGTTTTTTTAAATATGCGGTATTTATTAATTGCAAGCTGATCTTTTCTGATTTTTATTTATTGATCAAAAATACCTACTGATTTAAACTGCTCAATTCATTGGAATTTGATTATGGCATCAGTCTCCACACTTTATCACTCATTTTTTATCAATAAAGAAAAATATCATGTATCCCATATACAGACATGAATTATGATGATCAAAATGCACATCCACTAAAATTTTGTTTTAGGAAACTTGGATTATGACACGTAAATGCTAGTTCGATATTTCCGCCTCCTTTATATCCCGAAATAGAGAAAATTGTGCATACCTAAATGTAGAACAGCGATCCCAAAGTAGGGTGATTGATTCATGTCGGTTATATAGGTTGCACGGTTTAAAAAGTTTTGTACTGCTGATCTAGTATTATAAAGTTATAATAAAAAGTAGAAGACTTCTATAAGAACTCATAAATTTTCTGTTGTTTATTGGAAGCTGTGCCATCATAAATTGAAGCAACTTTTGTTTCTTATATGTTTATTAGTAAATAGATTTATCATGCACTTTTGTGATCTATTTGAGTTTCCCAAAATTAAGTGCAATTTTAAATTGTAACGACATTTTGCATAAGCGATTTTTTTTATTAATGAAAAAAAACTCTTATAACAATCGCATGCACTTTGTGCTTGCTTGCAGCATTTGTTTATTAAATATTAAAATTATATAGAATGCTTTTTCAACATTTTTATTTACAGAATGCAAATTATTTGTTTCCTTTGTTAACACTTCAAGAAATATAAGAGAATTCTTTGCACTAATCTCAATAAAGCTGAATAATATAATTTGTTCAATATAAATAACTAGCTAAGCAATTTAATGCAGTAAATGGCACAATTAGGTGATACAATAAAATATCCGGGCTTTTTGAAAACTAAAATATTTGGAATTTTGTGTGATAGCGAATGCTCATCAAACAAGCAGTTGCGGAAATGGAAGAATAAATATACTTTTGATGGGAATGGAACATTTTATTAATAAGCGAACAAAATTTGTTCATTTTTTAATTCTTCCTTAAATTTGAATTTTAAAGTACATGCCGGTGCCTACGTGATAAGCACGGGGCCTACAGCGGCAAGCTTCAGGGGCACCTAGCAACTAGAATCGCTTTTATCCCCATTTTCATGTTTCGATTATTTCTTAATCATTTTTGAGAAGAATACCCTTTTCATTTATACAGGTAAATATTTTACGAATATGTGTATATAAAAAAAATTATAAATGCAACAAGTATAAGAATTCACGCTAGTCAACCAGACTGGCAGCATGGCTTTCTAAATGCCACGTGGTAAAGCTGTGGCTTATCTGTCGGGTTCAAATCCGTATAAAATTATATATATAATATATAACATTATTTATGTGATACAAACTAGTATATATTTTGAATTTAAAATTTCAATTTACATAATAGAACATATTTGGCACTATTCTATTCCAAATTGAAATTTATAACTGAAGTTGATCATATTATTAAATCAAAAAGATTTTTAAAATAAAATTTTTAGTTCTGTTTGATGGCTTTGTTTATTAACTTTGTTTATAACTTGACTAGGATTAATATTATGATTGTTTATTCAGGCATAATTGAAATATGGCAGAAACATTTTATTAATAAATCAATTTCTATATTTTAATTATGAAATCATTAAATGATATTGAACTATCATTTGAAATATTTATAATAATTGATAAAATAAAAATATAAAACATTATTTGTTACTAAACTCTGTATCTACAATATGAAAATTTGTAAAATCTTTTAAAAGAAATATCATATAACTATTACTTATTGTATCACCTGATATGGCTGAAAACAAAAATAATTGGATCATGTTACTTTAATCTTCTAAATCTTTCATAAAGTTGTAATTATGGATCAAGCTCTCTGATATATTGTCATTTCTGCTAAATTTATGAGATTCAAGAAAATTAAGTGAAAAAAAATTGCAATTAATACAAGTGGAAGAATCTAATAACAGAATATATCAAATCAATTTAATTAGAATCAGTAAAAATGCAATCTTCATGTGACAAATATTTATTGCATTTTTATTCTAAAGCAGAAACGGATTCTCAAGGAACACTGGCAATTTTAGTTTCTTGGATCATTAGATCTTATTAAACAAAGATTTTAATATATTTTTTAATTGCATCTTTTTTATTTTTTGCATCCTTCAATGGTAGTTTTAATTTACTCAATTTTAAATTACACTTTCAAATAAAATAAACAGGATAACAGTTTTAACGAGAAGAAACCAGTTTCATTTTCCGTAATAATTTTGTTCTAGTCTTATTATGAAGAAATTTTTCATTCTAAATGGAATGTTGACTATTTTTATATTTCATAAATGTTCACATCATCATGATTAAATCAACAATCTACAATATTCATTAAAATAAATTATTATAATGATTTCTTTAAAACATCAATAAATACTTATTATAAAACGTGATTATGATATTTTAAATATTTATATTTAAAAATATCATATTAATCAAATAATAAATCATAATATTAGTATTAACCTAATTTATAATCTGAATTTTTTTAGATTAATATTTTCAAATTAAAATCAAATTTAAAAACTACAGGTCTTACCTGGATAAATTTGTTAACCAATGAACAGTTCCAGGCTTTATTTCATGAAGTAAAATAGATTTTGCTATATTTGTTTTGATTTCTGACAAAAGTTTCTGAGATTCTGTATCTAATTCTATGGAATATGGTAACAGTTTATTATAAATTACTTCTTTCTGAGGCTTGTACCCTAATTTCTCTGTACGTTCGTCCATATTGATGAAACAACAATATTTGAAAAACGATAGCAACCGTGTTTATAATTTCTTCTGATGATGATACATTAATTCACGGTGGCCGCCACATTGGGAAATGACGTCAGCTAACATTCTTTCTGTGACGTCTATGGAGAAAAAGTTTTGAAGTATTAATGGACGAACGTAAACTAATTTATACGTTAATTTGAAAATATAAAAATATAGTAATTTCTGCTGTAATATATTAATTTCAGAAAGGAATAAAAAAACTAGGAATTTATTCAATCCATCAATAATTGCGTCGTATCTTAGCTAAATATAGCAAAAAAATTCATCAATATAATAAAAATATTGAAGAAAATGGGTTACAACTTGTTACTGTTAGAACATTTTGGACTCGAAATTATTTAGATTTCAATTTTATCTTAGAAATTAAATTAATTATTAATTTATGTATAAAAATATGCACTTTTGCAAATTTTAATAACTGTTGATTTTTGCTGAAACAGTTTGATTTTTGTTATTTTATCAATATTGGCCGCGTGGAAACGCTTCGGCTTTCCACTCTGGAGGACCCGGGTTCGAGTCTCGGGTCCCACCCCTTGAAAATATTTATCATGGGGTCCGGGCCCGGCCCGTCGATCCCCGTCCTCCACAATCCGGCTGACCCCTCCGCAGGGGTGGGCAGCCTGTGGAAGGGCTTGTTTCGCCCCGCCACTTAGTATTCTCCCTGAATGGAAAGTGGCGTCATCTGTTAACAAAAGAAAAAAAAAATTGTTTCTGGTATTATCTTCCGATAATTTTTCTTTAATATCACGAAGAACAAAAATTATGACAGGTTGCTCCATTATAAAAACATTTTCTGAAACTTAAAAAAGTTTTTATCTGATTAAAAACATATTATTGATCGAAATAAAAAAAATTTATATTATTTTGCTGCATAATTATTTACGTATAATAATCTCTCTATTTTTATATTTTTTAATTTAACAAAAATTTATTGGTGAGAATTATATACTGTTAGAAAATATAAGTCCGAAAAAATCTGTATTAAGATGGTGTCTGTAAGAATCAGGGCCGGCTGGAGGGTGGTGCGACAGCACAATACCCAACAATTCTTGTGCGAACCTTTCTAACATTCCTGTATACTCCCAGTACGAAGGATTTCGAGTACCCATGTTTCTTACCCATAGATATTATATAATTTATTTCTTCTTTTATGACGCCACTTTCCACTCAATAAGAGTACTAAGTGGCGGGGCGAAACAAGCTCTTCCACAGCCTGCCCACCCTGCGGAGGAGTCAGCCGGATTGTGGAGGACAGGGATCGACGGGCCGGGCCCGGACCCCATGATAAATATTTTCAGGAGGTGGGACCCGAGATTCGAACCCGGGTCCTCCAGAGTGGAAGGCCGAAGCGTTTCCACGCGGCCAATCCGGCCGACAGCGTTTCCACATTAGAAGTACTAAGGCTGTAGTTCGATATTCGTCAGTTCTCTCACAGTTCGCACTATGTCGGTTCGATATTATTCGATTTCCTCACTTTTATGGTTCTTTATTCCAACTGACGTCAGATTGGATCGCACTAACTTCGCACAATCGAAACTATCTCACGAGTAAGGTTGACTAAACGCAAGCGCAGTGCGGCAAAGTTCAATCTTTTTTAGTGTGTCCAGTTTATACAAATGTGCAGCGTGCTTCAATACATCAATATAATCATCATTTCTTAGTATCATTTACTTCGTTAATAATCAAACTTGTGGATAATTCTGCTAAAACATTTATGAATGCCTTCATCTCACTGACCTGGCTCACTGAATTGGTCTTTATTCAAACGAAATTGTGACACCAATCAAGGAAACTGTGAAGGTTTAGTTAGTGTAGTTCGTGGAATATCGAACCACAGCCTTAAATCTAGTTTAAAAAAATATTTAGATTGGCAACAGGGGATATTTTAGTTGTCAAATCGCCATTTTACCCGAGGCTGCACTATTTTTTATTTCTTGTATATTCGGCACTTTTAAAATTTTACCAAATAACTGGACAAAATGACAAACTGGCCGGGACGTCGGGACCCGGTGCCGGATTTAAGCCGATTGCACTCAATCGGGCCCCGCGCTTGAGGGGACCCAATGTTTGTCAAAGATTATGTAATTAAACAATGTATTAAGAAAAAATATTTTAAAATATATGTATCGTTTTTCAATATTCGCGGAACGTATAAATGGTGCGATTTAATAAAGGAAGTTACGGAAAATTACAATTACCAAAAACGTCCTCACAATTACTTTTTTACATTGAGCCCTATCACAATACTTTGGATACATGTTTATACAGGTTAGTTATAAATTAATTGATCCTAATCACATCTCTCTGGAATGGGTTCTAATCAATAGATTATATTCAAACTTAATTTATGCTAATTAGGCCACGGGGTTGATATTTCCGATGAAAATAAAATTATTCAAATTTTCCCATCAAGGTGAAATTTATCCAAATAATTAACCCTTCATTTGTTTGTCATCAGATGACACCAGTTTTCTTTCTATAAGAATAATAATTGATAAGGCAAAAAAAGTCCTTCCACATGCTCTCTATCCCTGTGGAGGGATCAGTCGGATTATGGACAACGGGGATCTACGGGAGGGCCCGACTTCATGATCATGATAAATATTTTCAAGAGGTGGGACTCGAGATTCGAACCCGGGTATCATAATAAATATTTTCAAGGGGTGGGACTCGAGATTCGAACCCGGGTCCTCCAGAGTGGAAAGCCGCAACAATCCAGCCGACAAAAATGGATCTTTATTTATAAATGTTACTTATTTATACATATAAATCATATTTTGAGGGGGCCCCGTGAAAAATATTCCAATCGGGCCCCGCACTAACTAGATCCAGCACTGTCCCGAAAAATATTCCAATCGGGCCCCGCACTAACTAGATCCGGCACTGTCGGGACCACATCATCAAACCAGGACAATCACGGTCAAAGCAGGATGTCTGGTAAGTCTAGGCTCAAACTACCTAACCTAACCATAGATTAAGAAATTAAAGAATACATTTGCAGTAATATGGAATGAATGTTTTATGATAAGTGCATTCGGTAGTCAAAATTAATTGTTACTAAACATTACCTGCTCATAAGCGAAAATCTTGTGATTAAACTTATATCATAATTGGAAAAATTTCTGCAAACTAGTATATGATAATATTAGATTTAGGCCTTTTTTTTGCATATTTTACATCCCCTTTCCAATCAGGGAGATTACTACGGAGGCGGAGCCAGTTCCAACCACGGGCTGCACCCACATCCGTGGAGGGGGTTGGATGGTGAAGTACTGGGTTCACTGGGCTGGGCCCAATACCCCGAAAAAATCCGAGACCAGACCCGGGACGCGAACCCAGGTCGTCCTGCGCGGTACGTCGTCAGCGTTACCACCAGGCTCATGTCGTATTCTGACACTAGCCAAAGCTTTTCCCCAGCTCCACCTACGAGGGTACTACAGGGTACTTATCTTGGATCCTCGGACCGTTTTCGGCACACACCTTTCTTTATTGGTACCTTCTCTTGGACTCTTCGAATAGACATTGGAGTATTTTCAAATTTTGTCAGATCTTAAGAAGGAATTTGCAGCAAGATTCCAAGACTTTGCAGAGATAGAGAAGTTGTCGCGATTCTTAAAATCGCCTTTTGAAGTTTCTCCAGTGGCAGAATGGACAGATGTGGCTGCAAAGTTGTTCCGCCTTTATTCCAAATGGAGATAACAGACTTGCAAGACATTTCCTTGCAAACAAAAATCGCCTTTTGAAGTTTCTCCAGTGGCAGAATGGACAGATGTGGCTGCGAAGTTGTTCTGCCTTTATTCCAAATGGAGATAATAGACTTGCAAGACATTTCCTTGCAAACGTATAAAACTGCATCCGCCAAAGAATTTTGGAGTAAATATGTCCCAGAAAAATATGGAAATTGCAAAAAATTAGCCATTTACCTGGCTACTATGTTTGGCTCCACATATGTTTGTGAAACTTCATTTTCAAAAATGAATTTTTTGAAGAACAAATATCGCTCAAGATTATCGGCTGCCCACCTTGAAGACAGTTGCTCCCCACATGAACCTAACTTTAAAAAACTGGCTCAAGACCGCAAATGTAATTTCTCCCAAATTTGATTTTTTAATACAAATATGCCTATCTATTGTATTTCATATTATTTTGTGAGTGAAAATTAAAATAAAAAATTAGTAAGGAATATGAGTTTTTTTCTGGACCTCGATACAAATTTTCAAAAGTATCTGGACACCACCTAAAATTACTTGCCGACCCCGGGTAGAGGAATTCTGATTTACAAAGTTAATTTGTACATAAGTGAGTGAAAATTAAAATAAAAAATTAGTAAGGAATATGAGTTTTTTTCTGGACCTCGATAAAAATTTTCAAAAGTATCTGGACACCACCTAAAATTACTTGCCGACCCTGGGTAGAGGAATTCTGATTTACAAAGTTAATTTGTACATATGTTTTGTTTGTAACTCAAAAACCATAATTACTTGCACCTAGAACTACTGAAACCATTGCAAATACTGTTTTATATTTCACAATTGTATCAATTAGATGTATCTTATTTCAAATATCTCAACAAAAAGTTTTGTAAGACAGAAGCAAAAATCCTAATGGAATTTTGATCCCCCTTTATATTATCCCTTAATTAAACACTTCTGAGTTCAATGGTGAAGATCCCATGTGAGGCTGAAGCCCCATTCTTAAGTTATGGGGCTTGGAATTACGTTTTCTTTAAGCTTTTTTGCAAAACTTATAGATAATTGGATATTTTAAATGATTTTAGATGTACCTTATCATTACAAATCAAATGCAATCAATTTAAATAAGCTATGACTTATCTTTACAAAGTTACAAAATTTTTTTCACTTATGACAATATATCTATTCTGTAGTTTGGTAAAATTTCCAAATATTTAAATTTTCATTGTTTTGTATGCAAAACATCCTATTAATTATATCATATTCATTCACCTTATCACATCGAATAATAATAAATTAAATAGAGAACTTTGAAGATCATCTTTGTTAGTCAGTCAAAAGAGTTAAGTAAAAACAGTTTGATGGGATACACATTCTTCGGTAAAATGCATACAGAATTCCAAATAATTGAAAACATTATCCAAGTTAATTTTACTTTTCCTAATAAGATATTTTGGACTTAAACTATTTCAGATTTATTTTAATCAAATAAGAGAATACAATACTCCAAGAATGAATTTTTTTAAAGTAAAAACATTTTTTAAGAAATTTCAAGTCCACACAACATATGTTTATTTTTCACATTTCATTAGTTCACAGGCTTTACATCATGATTTGTCTTAATTAGTATATTGTCTAGTTAACATCCAAGACGTTTTCTTTATCCACATAGAATAACCCAAAAGTTCTTCAATGTTCACTTTCACAGATAAAATAATCTGTGAAAGTGCTTAGCTTTTTGTGATTAATTATTCTACACAGTATGAAGTTTTAACAATTCATAATGTATAAGCTTGTGAGCCAATGAAATGTGAAAAATAAATGTGTTGTATGGACTTGAAATTTTTCTGAAAAAAAAAAAAAAAAAAAAAAAAAAAAAAAAAAAAAAAAAAAAAAAAAAAAAAAAAAAAAAAAAAAAAAAAAAAACTTTGTTTACTTATCTATTCTGAAGTTTGGTAAAACTTCAGAATAGATATCAAGTTGTTACTTGATTAAAATAAAACTGAAATAATTTAAATCTGGAATATCTTATTAGGAAAAATAAAATCGACTTAGATAATGCTTTCAACTACTTGAGATTCTATATGCATTTTATTTGAAGTTTACTGAAGGATATGTATTCCACCACACATTCATATTTAACTTTTCAACTGACTAATAAAGATGATCTTCAAAGTTCTGTATTTGATTTATTACTCAGTGTGAAAAGGTGAACAAATATGATATAATTAATAGGATTTTTACATAAAAAAACGATAAAAAATTTAAATATCTGGGAATTTTACCAAGCTTCAAAATGGATATATCATTGAAATTGAAAAAAATTATGTAACTTCATAAAGTCATAGGTTATTTAAATTGCTTGTATTACATTTGGAATGATAAGATACATTTAAAATATCTGATTATCTATAAAAATTTTGCAAAAAAAAACTTAAAAAAAATGTAATTCCGAGTCCTAAATTTGAAGCCCCATAACTTGAGAACGAGGCTTTGGCCTTACTTGAGATTTTCACTATTGAACTCAGGAGTTTTAATTAGAGGATAATGTAAAGGGAGGATTCAAATTCTGCTGGGATTTTTATTCTTTTTGTACCAAAAGTTTCAAATGTAAACCGAAATTTTTTGGTTTAAATTCTATTTTGAAATAATACTGTAATATAGTAAATAATTGTGTAGCTTTACAATATATTTATTTCTAGAGAAATCAATTGTCATAATGTTTAAAATTCTTATATATTTTTGAAATTTTCTGCTATTTGAAAAGAAAATCCAAGAAATGTGTGTAATTCATATTATTCAGTATTCTGATTAATATATCAACATTTTTACAACGAAAGAATATACTTATTGTCATTTGTTTGTATATTTATAAAACGGTTAATTTTATAAAAAAAAAAATTCATATTCATTCAACATAATATCAATTCTTGAAGCATATAAATTATGGTAGTACCTAAATTATTTAGAGATATAATTCCTCAAAAGCTTTTGACTATTTCTCAATTAAGAGCAAGATTAGTCATTTAATAAGCAAATTTTATCGCATACTTGTCCTATCAACGAAATATGCCAGATCAAAAAGCAAAAGTCAAATTACCATTATCTATTTTATAATTCGTTAATTAAATGATTCCATAAAAAAGATCTATAAAATCTGTCTCCCTGTAATTTTAGAATAGTAAATGCAATCTTAATAATGTACTTGAATATACGAGCTTAGCCAAATCTATTAAATTTTATAAATTTGTGTACTTTTAACACAAAAATATCAAGATATATAAAAAACTGAGCAAGAAGAACATTTAAATAATATATTGAAGAAAATTACTTTAAAAATAAGGATAGTGTTGTAATGAAAAAATTAACAGAAAACTTGAACTTTTTTAAGATACACTATTTTATTAATTACTTTATAATCAAAATTATTTGTAATTCAAAAATTTTAAAATGAAGCAAATCATTTATTTCGGAGTGTGAATGCAATCTTAATGAAATAATCTAATATAATTTATACTTCAAGATTAATATGCACTCAATTATAATTTACCTGCAAAAATGCAATAGGCATAACATTAAAAGAATATTTTGCATTTTTCATCCACGTCCTGAGTAACGTCGCCATTTTGAATCTCTAACTGCGGTCTTACTATTAAAAAATAAAAACTGATAAAATTCATCAAAATAGTTTCAATATCAAATAATCATATTAATATAACTTATAATAATATGATATTTTATATAGCTTTCATTTGAGTTAAATTTGAAGTATAAATATAAATCATTGTTAAATTATTTTATAAATAATATCAAAATCTAGTAAAATTGTGAATGTATTTACATATGTTTAATAAATTAAATTAGAAATTAATTTTTAGAATATTTATTTATTAAAATACAATTCCGAATTATTTCTGTAAAGATTAAAAATTTGCGCAATCCGCAGTGATGACGTAGCAAACCGTAGCCTTTATAAAGCCACGTGATCAAGAGCGGTAGATCCTCTTTCGTTTGGTGAACGTATAGAAGCGAGAAGGTAAGGTGGAACTAATCCATTTTAATCTTTGAATATTCTTAGTATATGTGAGCTATTTTAATTTTATTTCGATAATATATTTAATTATTTTTCGTATTTATTGTACATTTTTAGTAAATAATTCTATTTTAATTATAAAATAAAGAATTTATAGTGATGTAGGTTTCGCCGGCCTAGAAAATGGCGTAGTGTCTTTCACATTCGAATTGAAATCGAATATATATATATATCACTTGAAGAAGAATGTATTTTGTATGATATGTATAATTTTTAAGTTTTATTTCTATCAGTATTCGAAGAATTGTTTAAACTTCCGTAGTTTAAAGGGATTTTAAGGAAACATTCTTTTGTCATGCGGCGGCCAACATGTCGAATCACTTAGCCGCCATCTTTGAACCACAACTACAAGTTAGATTTAATTCGAAAATGATAGCATGAAATAATATAATTGATAAAATCCATCGTATTAATTACGTAATTTCTGTATAAATCTTCGTAAATATCGAAATTTTGTTTAAGGAATTAAAACATTTTGATAAACTCGACGAAACATCTGGTGTATTTAAAAAGTTCATAATTTTGATTTTTAACTTGAGATTTTAAATTTACAGGTTCTTCCTTAGACGAAATAAATTAAATATTTAGTCATGGGTAAAGAAAAGACTCATATTAACATCGTAGTAATCGGTCATGTAGACTCTGGAAAGTCTACCACCACCGGTCATCTCATTTACAAGTGCGGTGGTATTGATAAGCGTACAATTGAGAAGTTCGAGAAGGAAGCTCAGGAGGTATGTTTTGTGAATACAGCACAACAGATTTCTTTATTTAAATTTAAACCACTTCTAAATTTTTTCTTCATAGATGGGAAAAGGTTCATTTAAATATGCTTGGGTATTGGATAAGTTGAAAGCTGAACGTGAACGTGGTATCACCATTGATATCACATTATGGAAGTTCGAAACCCAAAAATACTATATCACCGTCATTGACGCTCCCGGTCATCGTGATTTTATTAAAAACATGATTACAGGCACATCTCAGGTAAATAACCTCCATCAAAGGAATCGAAATACCAAGTTTTTATGAATTTTTAACACTTTTCATTTTTTTAGGCTGACTGTGCTGTTCTTATTGTCGCTGCTGGTACTGGTGAATTTGAAGCTGGTATTTCTAAAAATGGCCAAACTCGTGAGCATGCTCTATTGGCTTACACCTTGGGTGTCAAGCAGATGATTGTGGGTGTTAACAAGATGGATACCACTGAACCGGCATTTAGTGAATCCCGTTTTGAAGAAATTAAGAAGGAAGTGTCTGCATACATTAAGAAGATTGGTTACAATCCAGCTACTGTTCCATTTGTTCCTATTTCTGGATGGAATGGTGATAACATGCTTGAACCCAGCACAAATATGCCATGGTATAAGGGATGGACCCTTGAGCGAAAGAATGCCAAACTTGATGGCAAGACCCTTCTCCAAGCTCTGGATGCTATGGAGCCACCAACTCGACCACTTGACAAGCCTCTCCGACTTCCATTACAAGATGTATACAAGATTGGAGGTAATATATATATTGTAAAAAAATTTTTTTCCCTCCCCCAATTTTCTAAACGGCTACCCTTTTTTTTTTCCAGGCATTGGCACGGTACCTGTTGGTAGAGTAGAAACTGGTGTTTTGAAACCTGGTATGGTGGTTACTTTTGCACCAGTTAACCTGACCACTGAAGTCAAATCTGTGGAAATGCATCATGAAGCTCTTAGTGAAGCAGTGCCTGGAGATAATGTTGGATTTAACGTCAAAAACGTTGCAGTTAAAGAACTGCGTCGTGGATATGTATGTGGTGATAGCAAGGATACTCCTCCAAAGTGCACAGAAGAGTTTACAGCTCAAGTTATTGTATTAAATCATCCTGGCCAGATTTCAAATGGATATACACCAGTTCTGGATTGCCATACAGCTCATATTGCCTGCAAATTCAGGGAAATTAAGGAAAAATGTGATCGTCGTAGTGGAAAGAAATTGGAAGGTAGTGTGCTTTGCTTTTATTTGAAGTAATTTTTTTGCAGTTTTTGTAACTTATTCGTTTTCCAGATAATCCCAAGTTTATCAAGTCTGGAGATGCTGCTATCATAGAATTGGCCCCAACTAAGCCAATGTGCGTGGAAACATTCACAGAATTTCCACCTCTGGGAAGATTTGCCGTAAGAGATATGAGGCAAACCGTAGCTGTAGGAGTAATCAAAGCAGTCAAAACCAAGGATGTCTCGGGAGGCAAGGTGACCAAGGCTGCCGAAAAAGCTCAAAAGAAGAAATAACTAGCAGACACCCTACAAAAGGGCCTGCTAGATCCTTTTGTACCAACTGCACCTTGGCAACAATATAAGTTTGATCTTGTGGCTGTTGGCACACAACTCAATAGAAAATATGCTTCAACTAAGGCAAATTGCCATCTAAAACTAAATTTTCCCTTAAGTATGATGTCTATTCCTTTGTTCCGTGTGATAATCTTATTTTTGAACTTTTGGTTGTTATGGCACAAATGCCATCGTAAAGAATTCAGAAGGAAAGGTCTTTGGTGCCATTTTGTATTCAAGGTGTTGAAACAATAAAGCCACAAGCAAATTGTCAATTTCTGTAAAGTGCGTTTTTTGTCAAAATGCTATTTCATTTAGTTTTTACTAAGGTGTTAAGTACTGAGGGTGCAAGGCATTCTAAAAATAAAATATGTAAAACATGGTTTAAATAAATTGGCCATAAATAGTGGCATGTTTAAATGGAGATATAGCTCTTAAATTATTAAAATTGTAATAACATACGGGCTAGTAATGGGTAACCTAAATTTTTCCCGTTAGAGGGCGCTAGTACTTGTAACGTGCAGTTCGCGGTGAGTCAACGGACGGATCTGGTTAGGTGGCTTAGAAATGATTGGGAGATGGTATCTGAAATGTATGAAAACTCGTCCGTGGACAACTCAAGCCATCACTACGGGTAATTATGAATTAAAAATTCGATTTTAATTGAATATCAAATCGGTCTCGCGTAAAAAACCGGAACTGTAGTCTCAAATTTAGAAGCCTACTTTATATTAGTCTTTACGTTTCTAACTTCAATTTAGTCCGGAGATTTTTTCGTGCCAATCTGAAATTAAAACTGATCTTATGCAAAAATTAAGCAAATAATTTGCCTTTCCGTTAATTTATATGAAAATATATCTTAAGAATATTTACCTGTTCATTTTTCACGTCTTGATTTAAGATAAAACACAGCAAGTTTGGAGATACGAATTCAAATCTTTCCGGAAAATTTAATTTTTTTCCAGTTTCATGTTAGTGAAAATGAACATAAGTATTTTAATTTCAGATTTTTCGAAATTATTAAATTTGCGTAATTAGTTTTCGTAAATGTAAACAAAATCAAACCCTCATTTAAGTATATTCTGCAATTCATTTGAATGATATAAGAAATTATAAAGATGTTTTTATGAAGAACGATGAAAAATATTTTTAGAATTTATATTTAAAAATTTTTAGATTTTCACATTAGATGCTTAAATCTTTTATAAGGCAATATATAGTATTCATTCCTATTAAACTGAATTGAAAGTTATATTTTTTTTTTCCTCGTTAAAATTTGCAGTTAACTAAATGACAAATTTGATTTCGAAATTGTATCAAATTCTTTTCAGTATTTAATTTACTATTTTAGGTATAATACAACAAAGGATTAAATTCATATAAATCTAGAATAAAAATATCAGTTTGCTGATACTGATAATCTCTGCATATTCCCATTTTAAATTTTCTTAAAAATACAGAATTATTATGAAATTGTAAGGATGGACTGATATGATTATTTTCTAGGAAAGAAAATTTTTATTTAAATCATATTCACATTTAATAAATTTTGCATCCATTGGATTAGAATTTGATGAAGTAAGATATACCTATTAATGCCAAATTGTGACTTGAACTATATGAGGCACTTTTTGTATCTTTCATATGGCTCTAGCATTAACAGTCAATAATTTGAAGTTAAATGTTATTTTTAATATAAAACAAATAATTACTCAAACTTGTAGTTGATGATACCATATTCATATTTTATGGAATGCTGTGCTTGATGCCACAATCTCGTGATCTATGCAATTTATTATTTCCATCAATGTTATTTTCAGTTAAGTTACTTTCCCATTTTAAATTTTCTTAAAAATACAGAATTATTATGAAATTGTAAGGATGGACTGATATGATTATTTTCTAGGAAAGAAAATTTTTATTTAAATCATATTCACATTTAATAAATTTTGCATCCATTGGATTAGAATTTGATGAAGTAAGATATACCTATTAATGCCAAATTGTGACTTGAACTATATGAGGCACTTTTTGTATCTTTCATATGGCTCTAGCATTAACAGTCAATAATTTGAAGTTAAATGTTATTTTTAATATAAAACAAATAATTACTCAAACTTGTAGTTGATGATACCATATTCATATTTTATGGAATGCTGTGCTTGATGCCACAATCTCGTGATCTGTGCAATTTATTATTTCCATCAATGTTATTTTCAGTTAAGTTACTTTGTTATTTTCTCTGAATACATTTGAATATAGTAATTTTACAGTTATTACATTTCCTATTTTTAATTCACCGATGGAATTTTAGAAATTTGATCTAGAATCAAAGTGCTCTGAAAAACTTCTTGTCAATTTATTTTGATTTTTAGTGCAACCTACTCCTATGAATTGGTATGCTTGTTTATGAAATTAATTAAATCAAAGCACCTTGCATAACAAATGAATTTTCATTTTATGGAGCTGCCTTGTAATGCCTTAATAAATAAAAGGCCAGACATTAAATGGCTGATAAAACAGGTATAAACCCATAAATTAACTCTGCTGGATACATCTTATGGAAACTGGCTTTCCACCCAGGAGCTATGGATTAGATTCCAGTCCCACCACTGGAAATATTTATTTATAGGGTTTGGGCCTCGTTTTCAATCCCTGTCTTCCACAGTCTGACTGATCGCTCTGTCCCTAACCCAATGATCTGATATATGGAAACATCTTTTTTTTTTGTATCTAATTTTTGTAGTTTTTTGCTCTGTTTATTAAAATAATGTGTAGTTACCTAGTAAATATTAATGGTGAGAAATCCACAAAAATTTTGGACATTTCTTACTTTCAACTAAATCCATCTTACAATGATAGGGTTTGAACCAAAGTCAGCTACTTGGATTAGATTCCAGTCCCACCACTGGAAATATTTATTTATAGGGTTTGGGCTTGGTTTTCAAACCCTGTCTTCCACAGTCTGACTGATCGTTCTGTCTCTAACCCAATGATCTGATATATGGAAAACATCTTTTTTTTTTGTATCTAATTTTTGTAGTTTTTTGCTCTGTTTATTAAAATAATGTATAGTTACCTAGTAAATATTAATGGTGAGAAATCAACAAAAATTTTGGACATTTCTGACTTTCAACTAAATCCATCTTACAATGATAGGGTTTGAACCAAAGAGTTTTTTTTTAAATTGAGGAGTACTTGTATTTTATTTGAAATAAATGAAGGATTTTGTCCAAAAATACTATTAATGATAAGTTTTTGATACTATTAACTGAGTTTGTTTAATACTATTTTTTAAATTAGGTATTATTTTTGATTAGATAATATACTGTATAAATATATATATATATCCAAAAAAATGTGCCAATTTAGGGAAATAGAAGACAATTCACATTTATTATGAACTATTGTCTATTTTCCTTAGTTGGAACTTTTTTTGTTTGAATCATCATAATTTATATTTCGTCCACTACTGAATATACATATCTCCTTTTGTTTCCATATCTTATGCCATTTGCAACCCCTAGGAACCAATTAATTATCTTATGTAATCTCTTCATCATTTGTATTGCCTGCTAAGATGTATTTTTTCCTTGTCTTGGTTGCCATTCTGTAATTTTCTTTGTCCAAAAATTATCATTGTATCTCACTGTGTGGCTTGCCCAATGTTACTACTATAATTTTCTTTGTCCAAAAATTATCATTGTATCTCACTGTGTGGCTTGCCCAATGTTACTTACTGCTTTCATATATGGATTAAAAACAGCTCACTTAGCAAGTTCTATATAAATTTATTGCAGTATAATTCTATGTGATATCTCTTCGTTTTGAAAAATAAATTATTTATTAAGTTATTAATTTTTTTTATTAAAAAGATATTCTAATAGAAAATTTGTCTTAAATGACATTTTGATAAATTCTTTTCTATTCATATGTTAAAAATATAAGAAGTGAAATTTATTTCACACAACAACTAAATGAGCAGAACAAAAAGATAAGACTGAGCATGTTAAACTCGATATGGTTATAGGAGAGAAAAAATGTAAATACATTAAAAATTACAGTGCAAGAAATCAAAATATTAAAAATAAAAGGGCAAATACAAACATCTCTCCTTTGTGGGACCTGCGAACAACTCGTACTGGCTTTTGGCCTACCAGTGGTATGTGGTGCAAGTAAGAATGGATAATGAGACCTTGCAATACTAATGATACAGAGATTATGTTTGGTAACAAACAACTTCCTTTAATAGAGAGAGAGAGTTTACAAAAGTGACTTGACAATGGTACCATAAAAGGACAAATACCTTTGATGAAAACAAAATCTCTCTTTTTAAACTTCTTTTTCAATGTATCTGGGTCCTTCACTGTTTTTCTTTGATTGGTTGGCATTTAATAGTGCAAGGGCCTTATAGGTCAAGCTATGCCAGACATTGGGTAAAAAAATAACAAATGTATGCATAACAAAAATTATATAAAAACAAGCAAAGTAAAAAATTTAAAAGCCAATAAAATGTAATATAACAATGGTGTGAATGGTCACAAGTAAACCAATGGTGACATTTTAAATAAAAGTTGTCTGTTTTTGACATTTTATTTCTTTAATCCTTTCTTCTTTAATGTTAGAAATGTTTTCTTCTACTTCTTTTTAACATGATTTACTATATTTTTTTCTTTTTTCACTGCACTTTCTTCTTCAAGAATGATCTCAGAAATAGTCGGATTTGATTTGGACCCCCTCCTTTTCTTTTATTTTGATTCTCAACGTAAACTGCCTGGTTGTCCAGGTGAAAAGACAACTGTAACTTTTCTCTCTCAGTTTGGAGTTTCTGGGCAGACTGACTTACCTGTATTTGTCTCTCTAGCTCTCAAACCCAGTCTCCGCACAACCTGATCTGTTTATCTCTGGAGTCGCAGTGAAGACTCTTTTTTCTCTGTTTCAATTCCTGGACAAAATGGACTGACTCTTTTTTACTTTTTTTTTTACCCTGGGGAAAGACAGCATTTTTACACTATTGTCTTTTACCTCTATTATTTTCTTATCTCAATTTCTTTGTGACATCTGAATGTAATGCAATCCCTCTACTGAATCGCTTTATCTTCTATTATTTCGTCATTGTTTTATATTGTGGAGGGCAGAGATCTCCAGGCCAGTGGTACTATGTTTTCTTTTTTCTCTGTTTCAATTCCTGGACAAAATGGACTGACTCTTTTTTACTTTTTTTTTTACCCTGGGGAAAGACAGCATTTTTACACTATTGTCTTTTACCTCTATTATTTTCTTATCTCAATTTCTTTGTGACATCTGAATGTAATGCAATCCCTCTACTGAATCGCTTTATCTTCTATTATTTCGTCATTGTTTTATATTGTGGAGGGCAGAGATCTCCAGGCCAGTGGTACTATGTTTTATTATATACAGGGTCGTGCAGGTAAATCCGGACAAATTTAACGCACGAATTTCGCTATTTCTGTTTTGGCGGGAATTTGGCTATACTTGCACGTGACATGGTAGTGACCTTGGTAGAGAGTAGGCATTCACAAAATGGCCGCCAAGTCATCAGCACATGCAGAGCACGATCGGAAAGTGGCTATACTCGATTCTCTTCGCGCCGGAAAGTCGCCGCGAGAAATAATCGAGTAGTTCGGTTACAAAAAGACGCAGGTTTATGACCCAGCGAAGAAGTTCAGGGAGTCTGAGACGGAGGAAGTTATTCCTGACCGGGTCAAACATCGAAAGCGGTCTGACTAAGAGGAGTGACGAATTTGTTGCCGATTTGATCGAGTGGCGATTTGTCGCCGATTTGGATCGAGTGGCGATTTGTCGCCGCAGTCGCCCATACCATTGGTCGCCCGAGTTGTGGCCTCCCTCAAGCCCCGACTGCAATCCCCTCGACTATTACGTGTAGGGGCGTTGTCGAATCAAAGGTCAACGAAAACCACCGCAACAGCAAAGACTCCCTGAAAGCTTCCATTGTCGAGGTCATGACCTCGTTAGACCGAGAGGAGTGAAGCGTGCATGTCAGAGTTTCCGGACCCGCCTGGAAAAAGTTGTAGCATTATATGGCGGCTACATAGAGTAACTGCAATTGTAAATAATGTAAATATGTTTTTATCTAGTTTTCTTTATAATAAATTTATTTTTTCTTGCAATTTTGTCATTTTTAATTACATCGCGATTTGTCCGGATTTACCTGCACGACCCTGTATGTTTATCCCGCTAAAGCAGTGGTTTCCAAACTTTCTGTGTCTGCACCCCCTTTTTCATAAAATATTGGTACACCCCTCATTTTGTAACACACTAATTTTACAAATACTTTCTACTTACAATTCAATATTACAAAATAATATAGCATATTTTATATAAATAAAGTTCTTATACATAAAAAAATAAAAACAAATTTTTAATACAATAAAAAAATATATATATATATATTTGTATGTTTAATACAACATAATATTTAATGCTGTGAGTGGGCTTAATTTTTTGGCATAAATATTGAAGATATCGCTGATATTACAAAACTGTTTTAGAAAGGACTTAAAGCAGCGGTTCTGATTAGTCAGAACCGCTGAAAATGGTTATGATATAAATGAAAGTGCTCCGGTTGATTAAACTTTTTTTTTATCCTACTGCTTTAAGTGCTTTCTAACACAGTTTTGTAATATTAGTTAAATTTGGATTTTAGCAGTTTTTGAAGATATCACTATTTGCAATTTTTTCAATCACTAAATGAGATCAATATTTTGTCTTTAAAACAACTACAGCAGAAAGTTTCTGTGTACATGGATATATATATATATTTATAACCATTTTGCTGATTCATTTTTTTACAACAATTTGAATTTATTTTTTGTGTGTTTGTCTCAAAAATGATGTTTTTGTTAATTCTTATGCAACCCCAATGCGACAGATTAATGCCCCACAGTTCGAAAAACTCTGCACTAAAATGTCACTCTGTTCAAATTTCTTTTGTGATTTTCGAAGAAGGTGAAGAGCAACACTTTACATCAAACATGAATTCTGTCTCTCCATACCTCAAAAACAATACAATAAGATGAACAATATGACTTAAATTTGTGGAGATCCTCGAAAAAAAAAGAGATTGAATATGATAAAAATCTGAAATATGCATCATTTCAGATTTTTGTAATTTCTTAACTGATAACATCTCTCCTCTCATAAAATTAATCATTAACAAATTAATTTGGTTTTTAATTAATTTAACTAACCAATCACTAATATAGGCTTTATAGTAATTATTATAAATTATAATAAAATTGTTCATAAACTTTTTACCATTTTTTGAAATTCAAGCAATTATAAAACAAGTAGTTAACAAAATTAAAATTTCTGAAAAATTTTCAAAGCTCTGTATGATTTTAATATGCATATTTTTAATTTTTTTGCTTTTTGGAATCTATTAATATTTATCTAATAATAAAACTGATATCTTTAAAATATTGACTTAATACATTATTATTAACCCTTTACATCCCATGGTATCAAATAAGAAACACTTAGGTTATTTACTTTCTATGTACCAAACAAAAAATTTTTGAAAATAAATTGTATTTATTAAATGTGTACAGAATGTGATTTTCTTTTTACTGAACAGATTGAAAGTTTTTTTTACTGAAAACAGATAATTTTGGCATTAAAGGGTTAAGATTATTATTATTATTATTATTATTATTATTATTATTATGATTATTATGATTTTTCATATTTTCCAATTTAAGATTTTTTTACTGCTTTAGAAAATAATTCAAAAATTTACTTCTAGATGGTTCAAGTTACATTAATCTATAGTTAACTATCTATGGAAATGCACTACACAATTATACTTCATGATATCCAATAAATATAGCTTTATTTATGGCCTATGTTAGATTCAGGTTTAGCCATCTGCACTCATCCAAGAGTATTAGTGTGTCCAATCTGATTCAATTATAGTTTATAACGTATAAAATTACTTTATATCGTCTATACTTTTTGTATAGCTTAATAAAATTAAATGCAAATTTGAAGAAAGTTAATCCAAATACAATAAATTATACAATTTTTTAAAGTAATATATAGAATATTTTATATATTATTACATTATTATTATTTATAAATAAAATAAAACTAAATGAATAATAAATACAGTAGATTTCAGATTTATATAATTATAAATACTGCAAGTTTGGAGATATGTGGATGCACAAATCTTTATTTATGCTGGATTTCTACAAAATATAAAAAGATTCATTAAGTAATTTATTTAATGAATATGGTCTTAAATTTTCATATCTATCTTTACAATATACTCATTAATTTTATCTAAATATTCACTTATCCATGTACCTGTTCATATATACAAGGCATATCTGGTTATTGTGGTGGTTACATTCCAGACCAGCACTGTAAAGTGAATCACAGCAGTTTTTTATTTGCTAATGCATGTAAAAGCTTATAAATATATTTACACTATTATTCATTAAATGCATAATAGCACTAAGCTTAAATAACTCAGTTAGATTGATGACTACATTTTTGAACATCCATGTATCACCTTGGAGGATACATTTATTATTCATTACTTTCATCTATGTGAATTATAAAAACAAGAACTATAAGAAGGAATACAATAACTTATTTTTAAACTAATAACAATTGGACAGTAACATTTTTAGCCTTTATGTTATCAATTACAAATATAGTTATTCTTAACTAAAAAACCAAAATTAGATTTTCAACAATCAAGAATGAATCTGTACCTTATTTATCATTTTCTGCTTTGAAATGGTACTTAAAAGATTCATTAATTCTTATTAACTATACAAACAATTATTTAGATATTGTACAATGATAAGAAAGCACTAACATATATTAATTTATATTGTTTTTTGCTATCATTAATGATTAACACATGGAGTAATGGAACAAAAATCCTTGCAGTAAGCATCTCAATATTGAATCCTCATTTTTTTTTTTTTTGCTTTTTTGATACAAGTGAGTTTTAATAAATGAATGCATACTGCTTTTAGATGATATTTTCCTAATTTCTATTTAATTCTTATACAAAATAAAATTACTTCAATTTTGATATTTTTTATTCATGGGCTACAATTCTTTTTCAAAATATTTACTTTCAAACTCGGTGACCCTTAACAATATCCTTTAACATATTAAATAATTTTTTTTTGCAAAATATGGAATTCCTCTCTATTTTGATGATAATGTAGTTTCGTGGCTCACCAATATTTACTTGTCAAAATACTGAACTATATTCAATTATTATAATTAATACATTTAAACAACAGATTTTCTTTTGGATCAACAAAATTTTAACAATAGTCAACTATAAACAGACATATTTCATTTGTTCTAATTAATATGCCAAAAATTTCAGCTATAATGAACCTATACCTTGAGTTCAATGAAAAATAAAAAATGGAAATTTCAAGAAATGATCATTCTAACACCATAATTCTTTGAAAAACTGCAATGTTTAATTCAGCATATGTCAAATGTCATCTTCTCAAACATTATATATAATTGTTATTCTTGCAAATAACTAATGTATATTAAAAAGGATGATTTTCAGCTTTATTTTTTTAATGTGACATACATTGTATATCACAACATGACAATGAACAGAATGTTAACATTATTTACAATTGCAATAAAATGAATCTTTGGTATAATTTATTATACATAAAACTCAAAATAAACATTATTTTTCTATTACAAATAATTTTGAAATAAATATTTATATAAAAATATAAATACTATGATGGTGATACAGTTAAACACAACTTATCCTCTTAAAGCTGTGTATCAAAAGTGAGCCCAAAAAACTCCAATTGTGATTATAAAATTAAAAAAAATCAGATTAATATAGTTTAATTTTAATGAAAAAATGATTTTTTAAAGATATAAAATTGTTTAGAATTTTATTAACTTCTAATTTAAAAAAATAATTATAGATGAATTAATACTTGGACTATAATTGTTAATAATTTATAACTTTATGAAAAATATTTATGGGAACAGAGATGAGAAATAAAATTTGAGAACTGCAATGAATTTTTAAATATATTAATCATCATTAATGCTCTTAAATTATAAATTATTATTTAAATAATAAAATTATTTTTATCACTAAGTTGTAAATAATTAGAAAAGATTATTATTATAAAATTTATAATACCCTCTTTGTAAGCGAAACATAGTTTCCCAATGTTTTTCTTGTAAATATGACATCACACTTTCATCTATTTGTTGAGGATGAAGAACCAAACAAATTGCTAACAATGTATACATTTGTTCAGTTTGTTTATTAATCTAAATCAAATAAATAAAAAAGGTTTAATTTAATAATGAACATTTTTTAATTTAATGTTTATAATTTATCACCTATGATATGAAAATGTTATATTAATAAACATTACTAACATCAGCCTAATGCTTGACATATGAGTGATATTGTTTTTAATTAAATGAGTACAGATTCAATACAAAATATTGACAGAAATATCTTTAAGGGGTTGCTCATTCAAAAATAAAATATAGATTCTCACAAAGTATTTTATTCAAAACAGCATTAAAAAACTTATTAACACTGCTTAAATTCAGGAAATTAAGAAAGTAAACTACAAGCATTACAAGCAGTTGAGAAGTTAAAAATCAATAAAAAACTTTTTTAACAAAAACTTTAATAGTACAAACGCTTTCGGCTTGACGCCATCATCAGGTACTACATTCTAAACTCAAGAATTCGAATGTGAAATTCGAAATAAATGGAAGGAAATTATAACAATGTTGCTATAGCAACCACAATATTTTAACCAATAAATTTTAGGCCACAATAGTGATTAAAATGGATTTACATAAAAGGGAAGAATTAATTAGAAAATTACAAAACAATTAATTGAATTTCTAGGAGGGTTACATTACAGCATTAAAATCAAATTATTACATAAGGATTATTACTTTTTTGATAACAAAAACTCAAGCCAATCATACATACCAATTTTAATCAGAAATATTTTACTATATTTACTCATATACATTCCCCCTTTTATCTTATTTTTAATATTTTATAAGTATGGGAAGAATAATATATCAGAGTATTTTTATAAAAATATTGTATTTATACAAATATGATGCAATTAAAAAAATCAATTTAAAAAGTAGAATTCACAATTATATTCAAATGAATACAATGGATTCCGCTTACATTGCAATACAGTAGGTCCTCATTTAATATTGTCCAAGTTAACACAAAACAGTCGATTCTGCTTAATTGGACCACCAAGAGAACTGGCTGAGCAGGGCCATAGAAAACTGAAAATGTTACCAGAGATTATTATTAATACAGTGGATTCCGCTTAACTGGGGCAACGCATAATTGCGAACAATATATATATAGTGGATTCTGCTTAATTGGGCCAAATCTCAAGAATTCTATATATATAGTAGATTCCAGTTAATTGGGTCAAATCTCAAAGAACAGAACACCAAACTAAGCCACCGGTTAATTGAATTTTAGCGCCTGTTGCTTTTTTGGGCCAAATCTCAAAGAACAGAAACCAAATTATACATACTGTAAACGCTTAATTGGGACAGTAGCAGAAAAGGAATTTTCAATTTTTGATACATAAATTGGGACAGTAGCAAAAAAGGAATTTTCAATTTTGATATATATTAGAGATTTTTCAAAAGTATGGACAACATACATACACTAATCTTTGCCAAGATGTCAAGAAAGGATTTTACACTACATACACTAATCTTCGCCAAGATGTCAAGAAATGATTTTACACCTAAGTAAAAAATTGCTTGGCTGAATAAAATTAAAAGCCAGCCATTTAATACAAGCTGTCGTAGACTGGCTGAATAAAATTAAAAGCCAGCCATTTAATACAAGCTATCATAGACTCTAAAATTAAAAGCCAGCCATTTAATACAAGCTATCGTAGACTCTCTGAAATAAACCAAAATCTACCATAGAAAAGCCAGCCATTTAATACAAGCTATCGTAGACTTGCTGAAATAAACTGAAAATCTACCATAGCACGTCTCCTAAAACAAGAAAATCAACTGCATGAGTAGTGGGCATTACAGAAAGAAATTCCGGAGTCAGCCATTTAATACAAGCTATCGTAGACTCGCTGAAATAAACCAAAAGACCATTTAATACAAGCCATTGTAGACTCACTGAAATAAACCAAAATCTACCATAGATATACAAGCCAAGATAGACTCGCTGAAATAAACCAAAATCTACCATAGACTGTTCCTACAACAAGAAAATCAACTGTGTGAGGAGTGGGCATTACAGAAAGTAATTCTAGGCCATGGTAGATTCGCTGAAATAAACCAAAATCTACCATAGATGCGTCTTAAAAAGAAAATCAACTGCGTAAGGAGTGGGCATTACAGAAAGAAATTAAAAGAAAATCAACTGCATAAGGAGTGGGCATTACAGAAAGAAATTCCTAATCAACTGCGTAAGGAGTGGGCATTACAGAAAGAAATTCCAGGAACATCCAAAAGAAAATAGGAGTGGGCATTACAGAAAGAAATTCCAGGAACATCGCAACTGCATAAGGAGTGGGCATTACAGAAAGAAATTCCAGGAACATCGGAAAGAAAGCAAGGAGTGGGCATTAGAGAAAGAAATTCCAGGAACATCGAAAAGAAAGCGTGATGCATTATAGAAAGAAATTCCGGGAACATCCAAAAGAAAGCGTGATGGAAAAATTCAGAAGTCGAAGAAGCATTACCAATGGATTTCTATAGTTAGCGGGCGAGGCGTGAATATCAGCGGCCCAGTACTGAAAATGGAGATTGATAAAAAACTAATAATTAGGTAAATAAATCATTAAAATAGGTATCTAATTATTATTTTTCTACGAATTACATATTTTATTTTAGAATTTATTATTACTTGGTTTAATGATGACAGCTGGACCAAAATGGCTTAGTCCCATACGAATTACATATTTTATTTTAGAATTTATTACTACTTCATTTAATTGGGGCGAATTACATTATTTTATTTTAGAATTTATTACTACTTTGTTTAATTGGGACAAAATGGCTTGGCCTGACGTGTCCCAATTAAGCGGAATCCACTGTATATGAAATAATCATATATTTTGCTTTACACTATCTATACAACAATAACAAGCTAAGCATTCTGTGAACTTAAAAACATTTTCTGTTAGATCATTTTTAGTTTTCATATATGATAATATTAAATTTTTAAATGCAATTTTAAGCATTAAATAAAAATTATTTTATCATCATTTTCAATAAAATATTATATTTTCTCAACAATAACACATTATATAATGTAAAACAAAATTTTTATTGCTTGTTAAATATAATGTTGAATAATTTTTATTCACTATTTTATGAATAAAAAATATCCTATTTTGTAATATCAATATTTCTTTATATAACAAACTATTATTATTATTTATATTTTTATAAATTTTATATAAATAATACAAGAATCTATTTAAACACACAATATTAATATAAAATTAAGTTACTACAATACAAATATTCTAATTGTTTTCAGCAAAAGAATAGATACTTTGAACTGTATAGTGCAGTTATCTCTCTCTCTCATTACATTAATATATTGCCCAAAATATGATAACAATACACTTTTGACTAAATCAAACTCATAACTTGTTTGTGATTAGTAATAATTCATCTGTTTCATTTTTAGCCTATACTGGGTATCATTTTGATTGTGCATTATATGAAAATTAATGTAATTTTAGATTATGCAAATTATTAGAAAAATAGCAATAAAATATGATTCATCTATTTTATTGTGGTTTTTTTTCAAAATATCAAAATGTGCTAAAATTTTTATTTTGAGAGACCAGATTTTTCAGAAGAGATTAGGCTTTTCCTGTTTAAATTTATTCTTTAATCTTTCAGCAAATCTCAAAAAAAGCGCAGTGAGCCTTTATGTTTGGAAATGGCTGCCATAATAATATCGCATTCAAGATTTGGTAGCATAATTAAATTTATCAGTTCAAAATGTTATTACAGTTTGAATGTCAAATAATGTGACAAAGAATTTTTATGGCAAATAAGCGTATTGTTTATTTGTTGGGAGAGTTATTTGAGCATTTAACTTTTGATTTAAAATAAAATGTATTTGATTAGTTCACTTAAACAGGTATATTAAATAACTTAAACATTGTTCAGTCCATTTACTTACTTGCTAGAATAAATAAAAAAGTTTTAAGAAAAAATGTTTTCAAGTTTTTTGGAAATTATAAAATCAATATAAAATATTTTTTAATAATGTATAAATTATTGAGTAAAAATATTTTTTACTCTACACTGGATGCTATATTTTACAAATTATCCTCATTTCAACAAATAATTGACACACATTAATTTGATTGTGAATACTAATTAATTAGCAATTCAATTTTTGTCAATTTACCTATTAACACCTATTAATGTAAATTTAATATGTTTAAATTATACTATATTTATTATATTAAGCTTTCTAACAGTTATTTTAATTTATAATGAAATTAAATAACTGATAAATTACAATTTATTTAAGTATCCTAATAATTAAATAATTATAAATGAAAAAACCTGATCAACTTGATAAGTTCGCTGTTGAAACATTTGCCTTGTTCTTTGAATATAAAGAAGAATGTTTGAAAATGTTCTAATGGCATCAGCATATCTACGCATCATCATGTAAGCAAATCCAACATAATAATATGTTGTTATCTGGCATGCAGCAACTCTTGAATACATACTCTGGAAGGATTCAATATATATTTATATTATATTATATGCATTTATATTATTTATTTGTTGAAATACTGACTTTTGAATAATATTAATAAAAATTTTATAGATTCATTATAAGAATTGTTTGAAAAGTCATTGGATTAACTTTTTCTGACACTTTTATTTCACATATGCACAAGTGGAGTTAGGATAAGAATCCCAAATCAAACAGTTGATACATCTCTAGAGTCCTGACACTATGGAGTCAAGTTATGACTGCCTATTGCACATCCTTGTCTGATTCAAAGTGACAAGCTTTGCAGTACTTACTTAAGGGTGCCAAAAATGTGGTAGTCAATTCATGAAAGTTCCAGACTATAGGCAGGACCTCTCACCAGAAAAGTTGTAGCAGGTTACCTTTGCTGAACAAGGCTGGAACATTATCATGGAGAAAAATCATGCCACTGAAAAGTAAACCAGGCCCCTCTGATTTGAGTGCTTCCTTCAAACACTGTAATGTTTCACCATATTGCACATTCTCAGTAGCACTTTTGGGCAGCCAGTCAATTTGCCACTGAGCACTCTTACATTTTGTTTCAGGGTCATAGTGCAGACATTAGAATAGCATTGAAATTCTGTAAACACAATTCCATGCACATTGTCTTCTGCTCATCATTCAAATGTCAGTTTTGGATGATGAGCAATCAGTTCAGTTTTTGGCATCCATACTGTGGAAATTTTCTGATATCCCAACCCTTCTCTCACTATGAGATGAACATGTTCCAGGTTGATTTGTAAAGCTAGCTTCACTTATTGTCCTCAATGTCACCAGTTAAGCCATTTGAATCTTCTCATTCACTGCAGACACTGTATTGGGAGTCATGCATGTGGGGACAACATTACATGGAAGATTTTGTGTGCCTTGTCTCCTGTCTTACTCTCTTGCATCACTTAAAATACTGTTGAAGGTAGCAAATATTCTGCACCATATACATTCCTTATGCATTCAAGAATTTCCATTGGTCTGATACTTTCCACATACAAAAACTGAATAATGGCACATTGATCATCTCTGGACGAATCCATCGTAGTCACTACACTAAACAGTCTCTCTGCATGGTTAACACACAACTACAACTGTTTCATGCATCATGTGTTACTGCCAAAGTAGATACCCTATATATGCACAGTAGTGCTGTAGTTCCAGTTGTGACCATTATCCAATCACAACACTAATCCAGTGATTTTTCAAACAATCCTTATATATCAGAAAAGTGAATTTTAAAATTAACTAAATCAAACTGATCTAAGAAAATTCTATTTAATCTGAAAGAATGAAAATTAAGTTTGAAATACTTAAAATAGCAATAAAATATTTGCTAACATTCTTATTGAGATCAATATTCTCCAAAACTTTTATGGCTTGATGATAATCCCCCAATAACGAGTGAAGTCGAAGCAATGCTACAAGACTGAAGTAACCAAGCATTTTATATAAAAGATGCCGTCCAAATTCTCCAGCCACACTATCAGGATCACCTAAAGGAGAAAATAAAATCTTAGAAAATAATTTTTTTTTAAATTATGACAGCATTCAGTATTTCATCTCACCTCCACTTGTATATACTTCTAATTGACGATTAATATTAGATTTATCCACAAGAGAATGCAACACATTCAATACACTATGAACATTCCATACCTGAAGAGAAAATAAATTTAAATAAAAAAGTTACAAAATATATTTAGTCTAATTATTCACACTAACCTTTGGATTAGAACGAAGCAATTCAAATTCTTCAGGTCCTTTTTTGCCTACCATACTACGATAATGACCAAATGCCTGAAACTATGAAAATTTTATCAGTAAATTTGGAAAATAAATTAATAAAAAAAAATTTTAATCAACAAATTTCACAAAATCAAAAACAAATTCTTAGTACAGGAATACTGCTCACAGTGCAGTTAATGTATTCCTAAAAATTACCATATTAATTGAATTCACACTGATCAGAAAATATATTCTACAGGGAAAATGATAATTTGTTTCAAAAAGAAATTTTTCCAGTTAAAAATAATAATAATAATTTAAACTGAAAAAATACATTTTATACAGAACCAAAGGTATAGAGGTTTTTACAACAGTGAAACTGAACTATTAATCTCACTAACAATGTATTAGAGTTGCCAGATACTTTATGTATATGGTACAGGAAACCCCCAATTTTTTACATCATCTAGCATTGCATTATTTTACCAAATAAATTTATTCATCAAAATGAGCAAATTCATCTTTACATTGCATTATGTTGCTCTTTCATTGTCAATAAATTTGTATCTAAATTGTGAATAATTTGAATCTCACATATATATAGTGTGTCATCTCCAAACAACACTTATCTAATTCAAGTTCACTGATCTAAAACAAAAATTTGATTCTTGATCCTATGGATGAAAAACTAAACCTGTTTCCTCTGATTTATAATCTGAAGAACAAGTCAACTGCATGGAAGTGTTTTGCACTTCATCCAATGATTTGGGATCAATTCCAAATCTATCCTTCAGATTTTTCAAAAAAAAAAATCTAGATTTGGCTCATTGAACCATATTCTTCACTTCATAGCAAATCCCACTATATATCTATAGTGGCATCCTGTGGTGAATGCAGGAATAGAACTGCCATTTTGTAATCTCTTGCAGGAAAGTAACCTAGTTGGTTAGATTGGCTGCATGGAAATGCTTCAGTTTTCTGCCATGGAGGACTCATGTTCAATTCTCAAAACTTATCCTTTGAAAAATTTATTCAATTTATTCATGAGTTTGGACCAAGCCTACTGATCCCCGTCATCCACAATTAAACTGACTCCTCTACAGGATGAACAGCCTGTCAAAGGGCTTGTTTTGTCCTTCCATTTATTAATAGAAAAAACTGAGTATAAAGTGAATGACATCTGTTGAAAAAAACTGAAAGAAACATAAGAAATGAATATTTCACCATAAGTATGGATGATCTATGATAGGAATGTCAAAAGTTGTTGGACAAAACTATGAAAGATATTTGGAAGAAAGTTTATCTCTTCAATTTTTCCTTAACAGAAATTCAGGACTTAGATGCCACTCCAAAAGTTGATCCCATTGCCTAAGCAACAAAGAAATCAGATGTTATGGCAACAATCTTGATTTGGAAGTTGATTCTTAAGATGTTAGAGTTGCTATAGTCCCATAATGACAGACTGAAACTCAAATGATCTTATTGAAATTCTGAAGCAAAGTATGCTTGTAGAATCTGATTTAACTCAAGCTGCAGATTAGACTACAACAATTTCAAAAATGATCAAGAGGTCTGATTCACTGAAGTTGCATTCTGATTTTAAGAACATTAATTCAAACTGATGAGCAATAACAAGACAAGGAATAAATAGGATGCCTCCTTGTTTTTAGGAAATTCTGAGAGAGAAGAGCTATTTATTTCTCAAGATTCTCAAGGTATTTCTTTAGCATGGTCAAAGACTTGTACATTGCAATTTATATTACTGGACATTAGTGATTATTCAAATGATCTGATTACAGTTTGAGAGAATGCCTTTTTTCTTTCTTCTAAATTGCCATTTGTTTATTAGGTTTCATATTTTTTTGTAAATCTTTCATAAGTATAGAATAAGCATACATGTTTTTTCTTAATAAAAATATTTGCTCTGAAACTAATTATTCCATTTTAAGAATGTGTTTATAGGAAAATTGATCTTGATTTATATCATCTGGAATAATGACACTGGTTTAGGGACAATTTATTACATAACTTCAGGGATTACTGTTCTGCCTTTTAAAGCTGCTTTTGTGTGTATTTTGTATAAGCTGTTAATGTATATATTGTATATAGTACTGTAAACATATATAAAAGTATCAGTGTCTGTCTGTGTGTCTGTATATATATACACACACACAATATACAGTATAATATGTATGTTTTAATATATTTATTAAAATAACGTAGTATTTTTCTAATTAATTAATAAAACAACAATAAAACTTTAAAATTAGTATATAACAAAAATTACAATAATAATTAAATGCCAAAAACAACAGATGTGATATTGTTGTAGCCTATCATCTGCTAGGTAACTATACAGTACAATATATAGTATGGTATTTATAAATTTTTAAGATAAGATTTTTAGAAAATACTTTATTAAATGAGCAATAATAAACATATTGCTACATTGTACAGTATATCCAATTCTGTTTTTATACGAATTTCTTTTACACGATTTTGATTTAACACGAATTAGAAAAAAAAATTAATTCTATTTTTACACGACTTTTTTTGATTTAACACGATCGATCCAAATTCTAAGAAGAAAATTTTGCTTTACTTTTATTTTTATAACTGCAATATTGGAGACGAGGAATTAATTTTGCATAAAAGTCAATAAATGGTAAGTTATAGTTTTAAAACCTTTGTTTTATTAACCCCTTAGCCTACAATATCGTCTCAGAGACATTGTAAGTCAGCCGGGCCAAATGTAACAAAAATGTCTCAGAGACATTTTACAGCTGATCAGGATAAAAAGCGACTTAGAACACTCAATTCCTTCACCGCATTCAGATCTGTAGACATACTTTCTGAGAGATCTTGCAAAGTAAAGTCACTTGTACCAGTTACTTAAATTGTAGGGCAAGGGGTTAATTATAACTGAAATATTTTTCGGTAGCCCTTACATAATGTTACATAATTCACTTATAACAAAAATGAAAAGGAAAGCGATCTCTTTGGATATTAAAATTCGAATATTTTTTCCTTTTCAAATGATTAATTTACTTTGTATGATACATGTGCAATCTTTATGAAATAAAATGCTTAAGATTCTAACATGAAAACTCAGGTTTATTGTATTATTTTTGCTGATTTCTTAGGACTAGAACCAATCTTCTATTTTTCCATAGATGCAATATATTTTTTTACACGTATTCTTCGGGAACATATCTATCGTGTAAAAACAGAATTAGGTGTAATTAAATCTTTAGGCACAAATTATAAACTGCACTATATGAAATATTCTTGTATATGCATAAAAAATATCTTAGGAATCATAATAAAATACAAAGAATAATTTATTAATATTTAATTATTTTATCAGAAATACATAGACAGAATCAACTATTTGGATAAAATTTATTAATAAATATGGAAAAATAATGATAAAATAAATTCAGTATATATAATCAACCTGATAAATAAATTCATCAATTATTTCCCAAAGCCATCTATTTGGTAATTCAAGAGGAACTGGTCCTTCTGCACCTTAAATATAAATTTTATAAAATTATTTTTGTTAATATTAATTTTTAATTTAATTACTAATAAATATACCTACTGAGAATACAATTGAAAAGATCACAATAATTATAATAAGATTCAAAACGCTGATGTACTGTAGGTCCATTCTTTAAGAATAAAGTAATAAAAGTTAAGTTCTAATTTAAGAAAGTAATTAAATAAAAATGAATTATTGAATTTTTAAAAAATAAAATATTTTGATTTCAAGACAAAGTCATCTTTATAATTTTACAATTTGATAACCTTTTTCTAGAATAAATTGACATTATTATCTATTATAAAAAAGATAATTAAGAATTATAGATTACATTCAATGACCCTCCAAAAATAAGTAAATGTTATTCATAAATAAATAAATAAGTAAAATGCATTTATAAAATTTTCTAGTTTTTCTAGAATTTGTTTTCATTGTCATTATTTATAAATAATCAATCCTAGCCATTTCATTTCTTCAAATATAGCAGAAAATGTAATTAATCATTTATTTGAATAATTTTTCTTTAATTTTTTGTTATAAAAAATGCATCCTCAATAAAGCTATATATAATTAGTATACTATCATAATCATTATATTGCTTTATTTTATTTATTCATAATACTTAAAATTTTGACTGTTAAATACAGGGTGTTTCAAAACAATTCCTCGGATTCAAATGAGCTTATTGCTGCATTTATCAAGCCATTATTGAATCAGCATACACCAAATGAAAGATGGAAATGTAAAGTTTTTGAAGGTTAATCTAACTAGAGCATAGTTTCGCTAAAAGGTCATCTATAGAGCATCAAATCATGGGATGTGTCATGACCTATCCAATAGTGAGCACTACATGCTTGGTGCTCACAGAGGATCGCATGACATGATGCTCTATAGGTGATCTCCTAAATCATCTGGTCACCAACAACTCTGGATGAAATGAAAACTTGAATCATTATTGCCCTGGAGTCAGTAACAGCATATATGTCAGACTAAATATAGCAGAAATTCAATTATTGCTTTATTGTTTATGTTACTAAAAGAAGTTACACAAAGCACCTATAGGTGAGTAACACAAATTTTAATAGTCTTTTTTTAAACTAATGTGTCAATAATCACTCTGTCTGTGTAAACTTCACATTTATAGACATTTGAAATCTGATGATTCTTTTTGAAACACACTATATATTAATCTGACCTTTCTCAGCTTTATATGCACTAATGCAATCAGATGTCAATCAATATTTTTTCTATTCAATCTAAAATCTAATCACACCAGATTAAAAAGACTATAATATCATCTCTCTTAAAATATTTTTTCTTTGAAATTAAATTTAGTTACACATTTTATAAGATGATAAAAGAAAATCTTTAGAAAAATTTCTCCATTCTGTTTATAAAATGGAAAGAATTACTAATTTTCCTTTTCTGTTAAGCTAATCTGGTTTTTAAATTTTCCCCCATTTGTTTCTTAATATAATAAATATCTGCTCAAAACACTTATTTTAGAAGGCTGATGAAACAAATTTATGCATGTAACTATATGTAATAATTATTTTATTAATAAAAATTTGCTTTAATTATTATTTCAATATATATTCTAACAAACTTAAAATGGCTCTAATAAACTTTTCTGAAAAAATTAATATGGTTTCTATTTTTAAACAACATTGACAATCATGAAATTATTCCTTACCGGTACTCTAGCATAAATATGTCGGTAGTAAAGTTCTTTATATAAAATCAGAAATATTTCATCTGAAAAGAAATAGTATTTAAAATACATCTATTACTGAAATCTTTTTTTTTTCATATAGTTAACAAGATGCCATATGAAAAAAATATTCAATATAATTTATCCTCATTTTTTTCAATTAATTCGCCATATGAAAAAAATTATATTAAAATTTTTAATATATATTAATTTTAAATGAGGATAGCTTTCAATTCTTTTATATAGTCTTTAGAAGTTAATCTTAGGAATACAATAAGAAACTACTCAGTTTTATTAAAGATTAAATTTCAGATAAAGTTTAATTTAGTTTAATTAAATTGTTAAATTCACTGAGCTTCACTTTGCAGATTTTATATATTAATCTTTAACAAATTTGTATTCACATTATTAACATTAACATATATAATCCATAAAAATGATAGTTTTTGATGTTTTTATTACAACTTATTTTACTGAATAATTTAAAAAAAAATCATAGTTTGCTTCTCTATTCAATACTGAATATTTTTTATTGTTATTATATAAAACTTTCCTTTTATACATTAAAATCTCTCTCTTATATCAGGGTGTTCAACCTTTTTTACTATGTGAACTACTTTTCTATGCTAAGTTATTTGGCAATCTACTCTCTTATATAGATAATATTCTTCTAACTTGATGTTTAATTACATACAACTATGCAGTTAAATGTGCTTACTCACTTTGGAGGACCCATTCTCCTAGCCCTAAAAACTTTAAAGAAACTAAAAATTTCATTTGTGCATTTAAAAATTTATTCATAACTTTTAATTATTTTAATACGACAAATAAAACAAATATATTGAAATAAAATATTTGTTTCTCTATTTTGAAAAACCAAAGTTAGAAAAAACAACAGATTGTTTACAAACCCATAAATTAAGGAAATGTGGGTTAATTAAAAAAAAAATTAATGTGAAATTTGGCATTGTTTGGAGCTGGCAATATTTTCATAGTCAGTTGATATGAAGAAGTGGCCAATCACAGACAATCATCCAAATGATCATTTGTAATTTGGTTTCTTGATTTTTTATGACGTTCATATTTGAAAAAGCAGATTTTGACAAGTATGTCGACCCAAAACGACAGAATTTTTTGCACAATATCAGTTAATATTGTAAACTTTTTGTTTATATACTTCTAGTGATAAGAAAATTACTGATTTGACAATTTTAACAAAAAATAAATAAACAATAGCAATACATTTAAAGACAATTAAAAAATAATATAATGATAAATAAATTATTATGTTTTCAGTTTTAATTAAATTTGTAAGGAGGAATCAACTTGAAAGGAATAAACAAGAGATTGACCAAAGATCACTCCGCGATCGACGGGTTGAACACCCGTCATATTTTTGTAAATAATTTCATCATTTTTTATTCACACAAAATAAAAAAATATTGCTAAATTCATAATTGCTGGTTTATCTAATTGCATTTTTTTAAATCATTAATTTATTTTTCTTATTTGAGCCAGCGTGTGATGGCATTTATTACTAACAGATAGAAAAGAGGAAAACAATTTTTGATCAAAGATAATTTAATTCACCTATTTATATAATAATAAATTTATTATTCAGAGTTTTTTATTTCTTTATAATTTTTGCATACGTAGTTTGATTTGATAAATCAGTACCTAAGAAAAATGTTTTCTTTTTTTACTTTAGAGCTTTTTAGAATTAGTAATAATAGAGAGTTTCCGCACAGTTATGACTCAGTTCCTATCAATAAAGTCTATGGTCTGCTCATGCGCGAGATATTGTTGCTTTTCGTATGTGTTTCGGTCATAGCAAATGCTTTCCAATGTTATCAGATACGATTAAATTTTTAATTGAATAATTAGTTGTCATTTTTATACTGTTCCCCATTCTACACTCACTTGTTAGATGTTTTTATTATTCATTCGTAGATAAAAATAAGTTCAAATATATTTTATAAAAATATAATGCCATTTGCTTTCATAAAGATGATTACTTTCTCCCAACTGAAAAGACCTTCCTTGGTTATTAAATTAACAGAAATATTATGATTTAAATAATAGAGAGTTTCCACACTGCTCCAACTGGTAAAGTCCACGGTCTGCACGTGTGCCATTACAGGAATCTAAAAATTCCAATGTCCAATCACTCATCTATGTATGTCCAAAACTCATCTATACTAATTCTATGGTGGCAGTTGATAGAAGTCGTTAATTTATATTTGAATTACATTTTTATTGTAATGTTTTTTCCATATCTGTTTCGATCGTATCTGCTGACCGAAAAAAAAAAAACTGTTTTTATCATTGTGTTTTTGGGACAATTAAAAAAATTGTGTCTTTGCTATCTGATGCAACTAAAATTCACTGTCAGAGGTTTAATGTAATCGATGAAGTAGTGAATGAAAATCCTTTCGTTTATCTCTACAAATGGAAATATATGAAAGAAAATGTATGCAAGACGAGTAAAAAGGAATTTTCCGTACGTGGTGTTTGAGACCACATAATATATTTAATTCAATTATTTAGAAAGGAAGATACTGCCAATTAAGATGGTAAGTTCATTAACTTATGTATTCTTCATAGATTAGAATTCAAATGTGTGTGACCTAAGCAGTTGCATTCGCACTAAGGCTTTAAAATCATTGATATACTTGAAACACTTTGATGTACAATTTTACATTAGCACCACATGAACAAAAATAGTACTGATCAAAAGATTGACGAGTAGAGAAGACTCCAAAATCTAAAAGAACTGCATTTCTATCTGATGCAGGCATCAAGAAAATAAACGATGAAATTCCATATATTCTGTATATTAATCACTGATCGCAAAATCTTGGGTCACACTTAATGAACTTTTCATGTATGTTTTATGTTACCTTTTATTTATGTATGCATTTTTTACATGTAAACTAGGGACTGAAGAACAGCTCAGTGAGAAAGAAATGCTCCTGACCGAGGCAGTCTCTATGGAAAAAAGAATTTTAAAAAAACTACCTACACTCAACAAAAGATGAGTGAAAATGGGGCTAGTGCTATATAAATATATCTTACAAACTGCAGGTTCAGTAGATGAGGAATCAAATATGAATTCTCATACAGTCTCAAAGGCATCCACACCAGATTCAATCTTCCACATCCTTTCAGATGGGAATAACTAATATAAGTAACAAAAATACACTTTTTCCACTGTATGTCTATAATCACATTGCACACTAATTTTCTTATTTCTTTCCACATGTCAGCTCTTCCTTTATCAACTGATAAGAGGATAGATACAGATGATTTTTATTAATAAATTAATATATTTTTTTTGTCAGACTTATTTCATATTTGACTTTTTCAGAAGTCCCATTAATTCTCCTCCAACTCCAAGAGGTTATAAACGAAAAAAACATTCAGGGATTCAGTATCTTGAGAAGAAATGCAATTGGAGGAAAAGTTGTGGTTAGAGCAACCCTATATTCTTCAGTTCGAGAAGGAAAAATTTGAATTTAGAGAAGGACGAAAGGATGGAGGCAATTAAACAACTGTAGCAAGATAGAGAGTTTCAGAGATCGAGAGATCAACAACAGCTTGACCTTATGTACTGTATACTCATCATGTTAAAAAAAGAATGGCAATAAATAAAAATCTATTAAAATGACTTGTTTTAACTGTTTTATTTACAATATTTTTCACAGTATAAATCAATAATAAAATAACTTTAAAATTAATGACAAATATTCTTCTAGATGTTGAGGATCAATAACAAAAAAAAAAGATGAGGTTTGGTTGCCATAAAAGCAAGTGTGGCAATTAAGTTATTAATCAGTTAGTAATATAAATAAAAGCACTGGAGGGAGGAGACTAATCATGATTTCAAGAAGTTTTTGAGGTTAGATGGTTCCCCATTCTCCCTATATTTTTTGCTCACGATTAGTTACCAGATGACTAAAGTTCAGTAGTTGTGACTCAGGCTACTGTATTGACACTATTAGAATTATGTTAGGATTATTTAATAATCATAAGTGCAAAAACTTGGGCCATACATTCTGAACTATAATCAAAATTACTTAGGTCTATCTTTCTTTCTTACCATCAATTTTTATTCTGTTGGAGAAACAACTTTGTCATGGAATAACAAGTAGTGGCCACAGATGTTCGACATGTGCTTTAGAAAATCTGAAGAACCTCATAAATTCTTCATCTTCAAACTTGCATCTCGTGAAGCGACTGCATTTCGCAAATCTCTTCTGCTTTCCACTTTATCAAATTATTGAGCTAGCAAGACATTCTCAATTTCATCAGATGTGCATTGACTCACCATCATAACATCAAGCGATTCAGCATTTTTTTCAATTCTGATATGATGGTATTAGAATATCTGGTGTCGGAAGTTTGGACTAACCTAGAGTTGCAGAAGCGATTATTGATAACTTTCAGAAACAATATGATTTTTTCGTTTTTTTTATCGATTGGAGCTGAGTTGTAGTGAATTGTCTAATTAATAAATTTTTAACAAAATAACAGAGGAATCATAAATTATTTCATTTCAACTTTAGCTAGGGAAATATGTAATAAATTGTCTCCAACTGACTTTGAAATACCAGTCATCTGGTTTTAAATAATAAAGATTAAACATTATGCAGAAGAAAAAAATCAAATCCTCATCAATATATTATCCATAGTATGGTATTCTCTTGCATATTATAAAAATTATTTTAATGTTTTAAAAAAATTCTGATCAAGTGAAAAAAAAAGAAAATGTTTATAATTTTTCAATGGATATAAAAAAAAATTACACTTCAAAAAATAATCAAGCTATAATTGGTCACAAAACATAAAACTTAATCAGAAATTAAAAAAAAATTAGAAATATCATTTATAGTCAAGTACAAGCCGATTCATGTATAGTGTGATTCGAATTAAAATTATCCTATTCAGAATCTTCTGTAGGGAGGACCAGTGGGCAAAGCTTTGTCAAATTTGGTGTGCCCATATTTCAGACTATGGGCACATAAAAAATTAGAATCTAAGATTTATGAAATAAATCTTGAATCTAATTTTATGAATTAAAAAAATTAGTTTCAAAAATTGCTGCCAGGGAATAAAGTGTGTTGCAAACAATAAAATTTGTATAATGAAAACATTATACGACAAACTAATATCATATAAAATGAATGTGTGACATTAATATCTTTAATAGTCATAATGTTAAATGTGTTCTGACTGCTTGAGAGTACTCTGCTTCTGAAGCATTACTATCTAAATGGTGAAAAATTTGTTGTGAGAAATTCCCTAAAATCCAGTTACATTTTTACTCAGGAGGCTTTTTGAAGGAATTGCAATTGAGATTTAAAACCAGAATTTTTATAATCACAATATTTTATAATTATAATATGGCAATAATTCCATTATTATTCTTAAATGTCCAGTTTTCAGCAAATCAGTAATTATTTTATAGAACTAATTTTTTATTAAATTGGAAAAGATAGCAAAATCTGAGAAATTTTGATTTTAAGTTTCATAAAATCTTTTTTAATAAATTTATTATTTTAATCTATTATTATTTTTTGTGTGCAATAAATTATTAATTTGGATAATTATTTTATTTTTTTAATTTATTGAAATTTTTGATAAGGATATTTAAGTATTAATATTTTCTAAAAATATAGAATAGTATAGATTCATGAAAAAGTATCAAATTATGAAATATTGATATTTTTCAGGAATGTTGCATCCCTAATAGTTGTATAATTTACAAAACTGTTTATAAACATATGAATCCATAGCCAATTTTATTTGTTTTTTTATAGTAGTATAATACTTGAAATTTAATTTTTTCACTGATTAATAAAATGGTTTATTGACTAATTTCTATACTTGATATCAGTGGTTCTCAACCTTTTTTTCTCGGGCCACATATATTTGTTTGCTATATTAAGCACTTATGCAACATGTTATATCAGCAGTCGGCAACTGGTTGGTGTCACGTGAAAAAATTTTTATGAGTGCATCAAGGACCTAGCAAATTAGGAAAATTCTAATTTTTCCAGATTTAAAAAAAAACTTTTAATATCAGAATTTTTATATATTCTTTTGCATATGGGAGAAGAATTCCGCACTTTCATTAAATTCATGACTGTGCATTCTGGGCCGCACATAAAAGCTTGGCAGGCTGCAGGTTGAGAATGGCTGCTCTATATACAAGCAAACATATTAAAAACTTTTTCATTAAATTTTAATGGATTAAAAAAAATTTATCTAGCCAACCAGAAAAAATGAAAGCTTATTCATATAAATTGAAGGATATGCTTTTACTCCTATCTTTAATTTGAAGCAAGTGCTTTAACTTTGTTAATAAACATTTACTTTAATTTTATTTATAAACAATACAAAAAAGGCATCTTTCCTATATTACATCATTACAAGAGATGATGCATGAGTCCATCATATGACAGTTAGGTCAAATAAAGAAGCATCCATGATATAGTAACAGTCATTATCTCCTTCCTCATGAAATTCAAGACAATTCCATCAGAAAGAATATTTTTTGGCAAGTTTTCTGGGATCACAAGGGCATAATTGTTATTAATTTCTTCAGACATTGAAAAATAAATGTTGACCATTTTTGTAATATTCTGGACTCACAACAGCAAGCTGTTCATTGAAAATGATCTGATTTGCTGTACCAAGATATCATCTGGCTACATGACAACACCAGACTACATACACTGTTAACTGCATCCATAAAATTCCTCTATGAGCTTCAGATGGGAGATATTGAGCCATCTATCTCATAACTCAGACATGATACCATTCCATTCTTTTTAATATTTAAAAATAATTTTTGATTGGCAACTGTTTTATAATCAACAATAAAGTACATGAACAGTAATTTCTTGATTCTTGAAATTTGATACCAATTTCTACTATACTTGATTTGATGTTCTAGTGTCCAAACTTAGTTGAAACGATTTTTCTATATCATTTTTGTATTATTTTATACTCTTGTCCAATGATCAACTTATGTACACAACATATTTTTTAATATGTTAAAACATTATGAGAAACTTTAATATATTAAAACATCATTTTATTTCAATCTGAATAATACTTCTATAGGAAATTCAAATAAATTTTCTTTTGATATCTTCTAGAAAATTACATTTCCACAGAAAGATCATATTAAAAATATCCAACAGAGTAAATAATGAAAAGAAAATTTTTCCTACAACTTACAGCATAGAAAAGCAGAAAATAAGAATGATCAATAGCAGTATAAACACACTGTTTCATTATTTCAAAATTAATAATACAGAATTATTTTTTAAAAGTTGAAACAGTGTTTCATTATTTAAAAAATAATTCTGCATTATTAATTTTTCAAAATATATGTTTCATTAATACAACTAGCATAATCATATTTGTTCTTAAATGGGATTATTAAATATGTTAAAAGACAGATTATTAATTTTATAATTTTTGTGAATAATAATAATAATAATAATAATAATATGCATATCTGCAGTCTCAAACTTGCAGCCCCTTACACCCTTTATTGTGGCCTGCATAGCATGTATCATAATTGCAAAAGTATTATAAAAGATATCCAAAGAAAATTACAACTGTTTTACATGGAATATTTTAGAATTGTTTTAAAATGTTTTTATAAATTGTATTGAAATTTAGTAAAACAAATTTTTATTCTAATTTATAAAAACTACTATCATTTATATTGGGTTGTAACATAAATAATTTTGGTTGTATTAAAAAAAAATTTATTCATTAAAAAAATAGGCTTACATTTAATCAATTATATAACCACCATTGTTACTAATGGTGATTATATAGTTTGGTATAGTTTACCATTTAATGGTATAGTTTACCATTTTATACGCAATTAATGAATGCCTTCTGAATAAAAGTTTTTATTTTTCAATACAAAAAAGTCTTGAATGAAAGAATTGACTTCAATGTTTTTGAACTTTTTCCCATTTAATATATTTTGTAATGATTTAAACAGGTGATAATTGGATGGCACAAGATCCGAAGAGTATGCTAGATGTGGTAATACTGATCATTCGAGGTCCAAAATTTTTTCCTGAACAACTTTAGAATAAAGTCGTTCAAGAAAAAAGTTACTGAATAATGAGGTCAATGATATTTTTCAAAATATACAGAAAAATGGTTATTATATTATATATAATATTCATGGTCGGATTATGACCTTTCAGGCCCATAGGCATAAAAATTTTTAAAACTATAAAATTGTACAATAATTTTTAATATGCTTTTTGGGTCCTTTATAATAAAATCATTCAGGAAAAAATTTTGGATCTTGATTGTCATTATTACAACATCCAGCATACTCTTCAGATCTTATGCTATTTGATCCTTACCTGTTTAGATCATTACAAAATGCATTAAATGGGAAAAAATTCAATAGCAATGATAAAGTCAATTCTTTCATTCAAGATTTTTTTGTATCGAAAAATAAAAACTTTTATTCAGAAGGCATTCGTCAATTGATTGATTTCAGCTCTGCCCTCTATTTTCCCAGCATTCCAGTGTTATTTCCAACATGGCTGCCACATGACGGAAAACAATCAATCTTTAATGGTGTGTGGGTGTTATAAAAAAAAATATAATGGTCTTTTATTGTTGCGTATTTGGATGCACAAACTTGCAAGGTAGCAATGACATGTCTTTCTACCGATTTCCAAAGTAAAATCAATTAAAAAAAGAATGAGAAGTTAAATTGAGAATGAAATATAGCTTGAAGAGTTCATCTCGTGTATACAGTGCACATTTTCTCAAGATCGATTTCCACACTTCAGAAGGTTAGAAGGTAGTTGTTATCATAAATGAGTTGAATTATTTAAACATTTCATTGATAGACAAATCCCTTTCAAAAATTGTAGAATTTTGTTGGTCTTCCTGGATCAAATAGTGCTACTGAGAGAATATTCTCAATTATAAATAATATTTGGAATAATGAAAAAGTTCAACTTAGTATTGAAGCTTGCATTTACACAGATTGCAATTAAGAAAAGAAGTGTTTGGAATTTTATGATTTTTTAAAAAAATAATCATGTACTTAAAAAAACACATTCATCGACAAAAATATCATAAAAATGTCTTTTTAATTGTTAAACAAATATATAATTTGTTTGGTCTTTTGTTAATTATATTTTGTAATTTTTTTATTAAAACTGTTCAAATCTATTTTCATTTTTTATTATTTCAAAACTAATTAAAATTTATACCAAAGGTTTGTTCTAATACAATTCAACCAGTTACAAACTTTCAGAAAAGTGCACAGTATCATAGTTTGATATAAAGAGTAAGAAAAGATTCCTGATAGTTACAAACTTTTTTTGAAAACATGTAAGAATAAAACCTTAAAATTTTCAAATCTGTCCTTTATTTTTTCTAAGAAAATATGGACACCCTAATAATATCATGAATTTAAAACTTACCCAGCAGTACAGAAACAGCAGTGCATTCATTAGTTTCAAAGTAATAACATCAGTTTCAAACAACAGTTCTATATTATGTAGTGCCTCTTTTTCTTTGAGAACGCCAGCATTTGGCTGATAATATATTTCCTTTTAATTCAAATTCATGTACATAACTTGCACAAAAATAGGAGAAACCATGTTATCTTAATCTTCTTGTATTATTTGAATGGTGCTTAAAGTAGTTGAAACCTACTTTGATTGTAAATTTATTTAGAGTTTGTAGAGACATCATGATGGAACACTCATGCACACGACCACGTGATTTGTTTTTCATCAGTCAAAAATGCCATATTGTGACATCATGGCAGTGGGTGTTTCCTATGAAATTGGTCAATTGCCTATAAGTGGGAAAAATGTCATTAATAACAAGGGTGATTATATAATTGATTAAATGTAAGCCTATTAATTTTTAATGAATAAAAAAATTTTTTTAATACAGTCATTATTATTTATGTTACAACCCAATATATGATCTCATAAGTTTGAATATGAACTGACACATCATTTTAAGGAAATTAAAATGCAAATAGTTAACATAATAAACTCTTTAGTTAACATAATAATCTCTTTAGTTAACATAATAAACTCTTCATATAAAAATCTTTCTTTATTCCATCAGGTATTAATTTTAAATTATGGCCTTCAACAAACCCAAAATGTCTAAAGTGATCTTTTCAAGACAGTGAGTTTGAGACCACATAATCATAGTTCTTTACATTTTAAGGGAATAATTACAAATTATATTCAAACATTAATAAATACCATTTTGGACAAGAGGTGCAATATTAACTGCTTCAGGCCAAGGTGTATTCTTAAAATGACGCTCAGTTAAAGTAACAAAACTGAAAAAATAATAAAATGCAATTAAATAAATATATATGTGAAAATTTTTATTTAAAATTAAATTTAATATAAAAACTTTTAATAAAACAACAGCATTATATTTTTTGTAACTTTGTTAATTTAAATACTTCAACATCTATTGATATTAATAATGATTGATTCTGATCATAAATTTTGATTAGATTTTTTAAAAATCACATATTAATGAAAATTTTCATGTATTTCTGATTGATAATAGCTGAAGAAAATATCCTATCTCAAGAAAACTTAAATGAAAAGCACATAAATGAGAACTACCATAAACAAACATGTATCAGTTGATTGTGTATAAACCTACCTCCCTAATTCCTTTTTAAAAATGGTAAAACTTCAAAGCCATGTATGAATTAATCCTAAATTTCAAAAGTTAGAATATAGTATTTACTGAAATAGATAAATTTTTTAATAATCTTAAAGTTTTCAAAAATCTAGTTTGTGTCAGAATAAATATGAGCACCTAAATAAAATGATAAATTCTCTGTATGAAAAATGCTGTGATACAACAATAAAATTGTACAGAAAGCAAGGCATAATCATACTGCACCAAATTCAGTTGAATTTGTCAATAACTAATAGTCTACATTCTTAGGTGATTTACACTAGGTAAGCATAAGCAAATATACATGAACAAATAAACAGTTTACTGATGGCCACATTAGAAAATGTTAGTTTACAACTTAAGAGCATCTGGATTCAATTCCAGATCATACATTATTTTTAATTGGTTTCAGGTCTAAACTTATGAATCCCATCTATTTTTTTTTTTTTTTTTTTTTTTTTTTTTTTTTTTTTTTTTTTTTTTTTTTTTTCCATTTTTTTTTTTTTTTTTTTTTGACCAATCCATCATGGATTAGTTGAATTAGCTGAATAAATTTGCTTTCTGTTTCAATCATAAGGAGCTAGAATTGAATCTGTTTCCCAATTGAAATATATATATATATATATATATGAGAGGTTTGTGTGGCATAAAACAGGACAGATATTGGTACTGGTTATATTCCTCCACAATATGACACTAAGGTATGATGTAATCCACTTTTATTCATTCATTATAAATTTCTTGTACACCTTGTAATTTGAATTTCTGATACAAATTATATTTGCTCATAAAATTGGGGCCTTGTAAACCAGAAATGCCCTATTATTTTAAAAAATGGAATTAAAAAGAAATAGCTATTTGTTAGGAATAAATATGGTTAATCTAGTGGGAAAAGAAGGTCTGCAATCACAATGATGATGCTAAGTGCTTGTTTTATATAAATTTAATCCTATTTATGCAATACTCAACATTTAAATATAAATGAAAAATTTTTGAGCAGTCATACATAGTCACGTTTTTACAGTAAGATGCTGTATCTAGTTCAAATTATTAAAAAGTCCATTTCATTCAACAGTTTAATTTGGTATTACATTTATTTAGATTTTGAAGAAAAAAAATTTTGATACTACAAAATATTTGAGAGGGGCTTTAATTGTTATTAAACTGTAAAATGATTTTGAGAAATGAATTTTCTAAGCTTTAAAATTACAGTAAAATCAAATTCACCATTTAAACATAAATTTTTTTATATATGAGAGGGAGTCAGTAAATAAGTTACAAATACCCATGCGGACTTGATGGTATCGTCATGGATAACTCTTGAGCTACAGAAGGGAATTGTTCAAAATTTCCCATGGAAGATGCAGCTGGCGCCATGCACATGACAATATGGCGACCATACTGAAAGAGAGTATAATCAAAGAGAAGTGATTTGTTGTGCAATTTTTGTGGGCAAAAATATTTGCAGGAAAGGACATTCAAAAAGAACTTATTTCCATGAATGGTAGCACATATTATTGTGAAAAATGATGCAGAATTGGGTGAAGTTCACCAATAGGCACATTAAAAATTCATCAATGATGACCAACCTGGCTAGCCTGTGAGGACTATAACTATCGCAACTGTGGAACATATTAAAACAATGATTCACTCTGACAGGAAAATCATTATCAACCAAATGGCAAGTGAGATAGAATGCTCACACAGTTTGACCCACACCATCTTGCATGATTGTGTGAGCATGTATGCTGGGTGCCAAAATAACTGTAGAAGGAAAATACTAGCACACAACCCTATCCTTGCAGCATATATTTCAGTATGCTGAAGAAAGACAGGATATGCTGATCTAGATTGTCAGGATGATTAATTGTGGGTGCACCACTACCAATCTAAATCCACGTGGGCTTCTATGCATTGGAAATATCCCCAGCCATCAGGCCAAGAAGTTCAAGATGATCTTCTGTTTTTTGGGATGCAGAGAAGGTTCTGCTGGCCCATTTCCAACCAAGGGGCTTAAATATCAATGCCATTTTGTACTGTGAGATATAAGGCAAATTCCATGATGCAATTTGCTGGGAATATCCAGGCCTATTGTCCATCAGCATCTTGTTCCATCATGACAATGCCAAATCACATATGACCCAACTGACAATGGCAGAGGTAGAGAAATTGCAATGGGAGGTGCTGGAATATCTATCCTACAGTCTAGACCAGGGGTTCCCAAAGTGCGGCCCTCAAACCCTAGAAATGCGGCCCACAATGTCAGATCCTCCACCATCTTGAATTCAAAGAGATAATTTACATTTTTACAAAAAAAATAAATAAATTTTATCATTTTATAATTAAAAATTGTTCAGTTAAAAAATATACATGTATAAGTGCTTCCAAATATGTTTTCATCATTTGGAAGCACTTATATATGTGACAAACTTTCTCAATCAAGAGTATTAATAAGTCCAAACTGAAATCAAAATTATTTGATGAACATTTACAAGCGGTGTTAAGAATATATTCAACCGACTTAGAATCAAGGCTCAATATTATTATTAAAAGAAAATAACTGCACAAGTCACATACTTCAGATTGATGAATTTATTATTTCTTTCTTTTTCTATTTGAAATTATTTAGTTATTTTTTAATTATTTTTGAAATGTGTTATTTTAAACAGTTTATAATAAAAAGTAATTATTGCTATAAATAAAGAACGATTATGCTATAAAATTAGTATAAATCTTTCCCTTTGTCTAACTTTTTATCAATTTGAACATATTTTTCCATAACACTTTGTTTTGGCCTGCCAAATATTTTGGAATTTATAATTTGGCCCACCTAGGCAAAACTTTGGGAACCCCTGGTCTAGACCTTACATTAAATAACTTCCACCTATTTGCTCTCCTGAAAACACATTTAGCAGACCAACATTTCAGTGATGATGAAGAGGTCAGTGGAATTCTTTGGCTGATGTGGTTGTAACAACTAGCCAAAGAATTCTACACTGCAGGATTCCAGGGACTCATACAGTACTTCAACAAGTGTCTAAATATAAGGGCACTTGTGAAAAAATGAATGGTGGTATCAGGTAGGTATCTCGTGATTTCCATGGTATCAACTTTTGTAACTTGCTTACTGACTCTCCCTCATAATATAAGAACTTTAAGATATTAACTTGAATTTTTTATTTAAAAATCCTGCTTTTAATCTAAAATGAATACATAAATAATAATGAAGAGTACAATCATTATATTTTAATTTTTATTAATAAATATGCCACAATTAATTTATCTTATTAAATTTAATGTTTTACCTGTTCTCATATAAATTTTGAGTCTCATAAGCATTTCCTTCACTAATAGCCTTTCGTAAATGCACTAAAAATTTACAAACTGGTTCTGGTATTTTATAAGTTTGGGAATATTGCCTCTCTAAATCATAACTTGATCCTGAAAAAATTTTATATATAATTTTAAATTATAATTTATTCATAATTAGATTACTAAATAATCTTTAATAAATAAGTTTATTTTAAATAATTTATAATTTTTTCTATCATCAAATTAATTTTTATAATAATAGAGATTATTAGATTTAGCTTATCCAATTTAATTTCAATTTCTTTATCACTTAATATAATCAATAATTATTTTTTTAACTTATTTGCTTAAAAAGAAAATGATGAAAATGCCAAAATTATTATTCTCACTTGTCAGTGTGAAAAAGTTATATTTTAAATGTACTTTAATAGAGAAATAATATTAAAAGATAAATAATACTTTATTTTCCTTATCTTGTGCTTTTCATTCATTCCAAAATAGAGACAAAAAAATGTAGATATATTAGTTGTTTTCAAAATTTATATTATTTTATGTATATCTTAATTTTGATATTGTGATAAAAGCATAAAAACAGACATATGAATTACAAAAATCCAACATTCATCTTATTTCTTTTCATGTCTTATTTATTTTCTTATTACAACTGTTATATTTTATATTTGTAATTAATATGCTTTAATCGTTTTTTTACAATGTGTTTAATTTTTAATGCAAAACTATATAATTTCATTTACTATTTATATATTAATATCTAGTATTATTGCTAAAGCAATGAAAAATATTATTTCTTAATATTTTACTTTATATTATTTCTGTTTATGATTTATCTGTATTATTTTAAAACTGTAAATTACTTCAAATATATTTATGAAATATTAATAAACCAAAATTTGAAATATTCATAATATTCAATTTATGAAAATGTCTGATTTTTAAATATTTAATTCAAAAATGATGGAAAATAATTTCAAAAAAGTTTTTTTTTATAATATGCTTGATGCTTGCTTGAATGTGTAAAAGAAACAAAACTAACACTTGCAATATTACCATAATTGTTGACTTATAAGAGGCATTTTTTTCCTTATAAATACCTTTAAAATTTGCCTCATAAGCCGAAAGCAATAATATAGCACATGCAAAAACAAAGAATGCAACAAACAAGAATATATAATTAATGGATAATTTAATCATTAAAACAAATATTATAACATATAGTCAATACTCTTTTCAATAACTACCAGGTTATTGTTGGAGTAACAAGTTAATTTCAATTATACATTTAAGTCTAATCAGTTATGGCCTGGTTGCATAAAACTATTGCGGACCATTAGTTGCTAACTCCGCCTACATCCTGTTAGTTTCCGTTGCATAAACGAAATAACGACAACTTTGCTAGTGGAGATGACGTCACAGTCTGGGTAAAGTTATCGATGCCAGAAGTTGCTGTTAAAGCTTGCAAATGGTCATGGCCTCTCTACTTCTGTATTACTATCTTGAAAATTCTCAAAGTATGAGACAAGAAAGGGTATTTACAGATAGATCAAATCCTTTTGAGTGGCCAGAAGAAATTTTTATAAGAAATTATCAGTTACCACGGCCTTCAGTGTTTCAGTTGTGTGATAAATTAACTCAAATGGAAATACTATTAGAGAGATGCTGATTTTAAATAAATTTTCATAAATTATTGTTACATTATAGATTATTCTTCTTTGTATTGTAACGTAGTGTGGCCAAAATAAATCATCACAAGCTTATTATCATTTTACAAACAATAACTTTATTTAAAGACAAAAGAATAAAAAATCCTCGCCAAAACTTGGGAGTGTCTCTTCACCGACCTCAAACCGTTGGTTCCAGCATCTAATAAAACTTTGAACTCCGGTGTAATAAAGCGGTCCCTTTGGTTATAAGCTTTTAACGACAGCACCGATGGTCCAATTGATGTTATAGCTTACAGCACAGATAGTATTATATTTACATTTAGAATATTACATTCATGAATCATTCAAGTATATTTGTTGTTTATTAAAATTGCATATATCGAATAAATGATTATTAAATAATTTCAAATTTTTTAATTAGAATTTATTTTATAAAAACACAAATACAATCATAATTTATACAAATAAAATATTTATAAATTAAAAAGTTAAAGTTAATTCTTCCCATGCTTTTCATCACTAAGCGTTTTATAAGTCCCACCTAATTCTCCTTTTATCAATTCTTTTCTACGCTCTACTTCATTTAATAATGCTTCTATTTCACTTACAGTAAAATTCGCTTTTCGTTTTCGAGGATTTGAAGTAGACGCCATTTCCAACTCTTCCCAACATGCAATGTTTCTACGTCACTAGAATCTATTTCTGCCAATGTAAGAAGCTTTTTCATTGAATGTTTGAAGAAACACGTAAGAAGACTCGAAGGCAGAGTTATTTCGGTTGTTACTATGACGTGGCATTTGCTAAAAGTCTTATGCAAAGGAATATCCACAAGTTATCTACTCTTGGGAAAGGTCGCCATATTTACCGATGGTTGTTAGTTGTGAATTGTTAACTTTATGCAACCGGGCCTATGATGATAATGTTGAGGATAAAGATGATCGTGCCAGTAATGAATCTGAAATTGAATAATACTAAAATAATAAGTAATCATCCTATACTTTTTCTTAATGGCTTTTGGAAAAAATAATTCTTTTAAATCCTTATCGGATTTTATTTTTATTGAAATTTCTATTGTATTTAACAATAAATTTTATAAAAAGCTTATTAAATTTGTTATTACAAAATTGGAGCACATTTTCCATGTCACAGCATCATACAAATTGAGAAATACAGTATATTAATTCAATTTAAATTTTCTATTTATTACGTCAATCATTTTAAAAATTGGTATATTATTTGTAATCAATTGAATAAATGATTTCAAATTCAATTTAATGATTATCCTGACATATCAAACAATACATTTCAAAAATTTATTAAGAGATAATGTAATAAAGTGAAATTATATATTATAACCACACAATTCATTAATTTACATTTAACAACAACATAAAAATAAACAATTTGAAGAAATGAAAATTTTGTTCCTTAATCATAACTGATTTTAAATTTTGAACTGTTTATAACATGTAAGCTCTCCATTTATTAATAAATTTATCTAATATAATTAAAATTAGAAAAATTAAAGAAATGTTAACACAACTATATGGAAGAAATTAAACTATAGCAATCACTATAGATTAACTATTCTACAACTGTTTATTTCTACAATGAATTACAGATACTCAATCGTTATTAATTCAACAAATTTATTCTTCACAGTTTATGCCATATTTGTCAGGCAAGCTAACTGACATGTTTTGCTATGGGTAGTTTGTGATTTCTATTTAAATAGCCTTTTCAAGCTTAATTCTTAATTTTCAATAGCTATTTTCAGAGATATTAGTATGCAAGAATAAAAATTTTTTTCTAATGTAATAAATTGTTTAAAAATGTTTCATATATGGAGAGATACTCCTGAAACCAGTTGGCTGGACTTCAGGCAACTGCTCCATTCTTAGATCAAAAAATGGGGCAATCTCCATGGGATTGATGGCTGAAGGGGCAGAGCCCCTAGTATTAAGATATTCTTATATAAATTTAAAATAAATTAAATAATTCTTGTATAAATGAATTTATACTTTGGATACACATTGCATCCAGTTGTAATAACAGCTGGTAATCTGCATTCTAGCCATTATTAACAAAGCATTTGAAAATCAAATGCCTTCTGTATAATATTTCGCCCTGGCTCTTATAAGTCATTTGAAAATCAAAACCAAAATACACAAAGTATACTTCGTAGCAATTGGCAAGAATGGAAAGCCAATCAGCACACAAAACACAAAAACCAAATTCATAAAAATGGTATAAAATCTCATAATTCATAAAAATAGATTAAAATATGTCAAAATTAAATATGGATAATACTAATGTTCTGAAGAAAGGCATAAGTGGAAAAATAAAAAATTCTCTTTCAATAATGCTTAAAACAGTGGTTTCCAAACTTTGTGTATGCACCCCCTTTTTCATAAAAAATTGGAACACCCCCTCATTTTCATAACAGTCTTAATTTTATAAATACTTTCTACTTACAGTTTAATACTACAAAACAATATACCATATTTTGTATACATAAAGTTCTTATACATAAAAAATATATATTTACTATGCTGTAATAATTTTTAATACAATTAAACAAATCTTACAAAAAACGAAAAACAGAATACATGTTTAATACAATATAATATTAATGCAATGGATGGGCTTGTTTTTCAGTACAAATTCTCTCAAACTGGAGTGTCATTGAAGATATTGATACTTATAGTTCATTTTCAATCACTAAATGAGATCAATATTTTGTTTTTGAAACAGCTACAGCAGAAAGTTTCTGAGTACATGGATCAGCGTTGGATCTAGGGTGAGACAAGTGAGGAAATCGCCTAGGGCAAAAATTAAGAGGGGGCATCAAAATGCAATTGCAATTTCACATATAAGCTTAATTATATTTACCTTGATAATATTTAGTGCTGTAGAATCCATCCACAATGATATAATGGTGTATTTTTCTAACAGATAATACTTATCAAGGGAGAGAGAAACCAATGCGAATTAAATTATTTTACATAAACGAATAACAATCTCTCTAAACAAAATAAATATTTGTTTCCTTCACCTTTTCTCACATTGGCATATCATCATCAGGATATCGAAATTGCAAATATGCTTTATTTATTATTATTGTTTTTTTAACATAGATACCACTTTATTTACATTAAAAGCTGTAAATAATCCCATTCTAAGTTTACTGTCTTCCAACCCAACCCAAGTTTTTTGTTTCTCAGTGACTATGTATCTGATGTCATTAAATTCCCAGTTTCAAAGTATTAGATGTGTTTATGTATTAATGCAAGTGATTGAAGAGGAGAGAGGGTGCCATTTTCTAATGTTGCCTCAGGTGACAAAATATTTAGATCCGGCACTGACATGGATAGATGTACTGTATTTATAATTCTTTTGCTGATTCATTTTTTTGATACAAATTTGAATTTATTTTTTTTGTTTGTTTGTTTCAAAAATGATGTTTTTGTTAATTCTTATGCATCCCCCTTGCCATAGATTAGCACCTCCTAGAGGAGTGCACCCCACAGTTTGAAAAACACTGGCTTAAAAGATTAAAAACAAAGTAATTAAAGGCTTTTGATCAAAATATTCTTCAGAATAAATGCATAATTGCAGAGTGTACAAATTTGGCTAGCTTCACCAACTAAATTATCTTATCTTATTTGCCACTTATCAATATTTCTTGATGACTTGTGAGGAAGTTAACTTTTACCTATCCTATTTTTATTTTATTATGCACTCTATTATTTATCGTTATTTTCTTATAACTTATTATATTTTAGTTTAAAAGTTAACTTACTTCCACCTTCTCCATCATAGTTGGCAATCACGTGATACGGAGTCGGAACCCGTATCCAGAAGAGCTATCCCGGTTAATGATGTCATCTTATCTACATAAATTTTACCACTGAAACTGATATGTGAAAATAAGAATGATCCATATCGGTGTTTTGTT
>AYEL01090962.1:0-16934 GCA_000484575.1 Olivierus martensii | reverse complement strand
TTTCGTTTTTGCCGGTTTATGTTATTTATTGTTAGATTGTTTTTGTAGCTAATTAGTTTTAAGTTAGAACTTAGTTAAAGACCTGAGCTCAGGCAGAACTCTGGAATTTGCAGAGTCGCTAACCGTTAGGTTTAGTTTATAATTAGTATTATTGATAGTCGTTCTAAACCACGACATTGCAGAATGAAGACCTATCAAGCGATATCTAATGAGTGGCAAATAAGGATACTCAAACATGCTTTATAGAGAGTCTTGTAAGGACAGTTCCTCTCTCTTATTTCTACAGCAGCATGATTCTCAATGCCCAATAACTGATTTGATCTCTTGACATTATGCAGATTATTATAATCTAGTCATCCCATGACTTGTCATAATTACATCTTTTTAACAACATTTTACAAGAAACTAAACTAATCCACATTTCATTTATACATGCATCAAAATATATCCATTCTTTTCTTTTGTTGAGCAGCAAAAGCTTTCAAAAGCATCGAACAATAATATTTAGAAAATAACTGACATCCCTACATTAACACAAAATATTTAGTGAGGAATACTTATATACAATATAATTTAATATTTATATTTATATTATTTTATATTTATTTTATAGTTTTAAAGCATTAACTATGTAGTAAATAAAATCTTATTTTTGATTGATAGTTGATTGATGTTTGATGTGGCAGCTGCACATTGTCTTTCTGAACTGCGTTGAAAAACTGCATTAACCTTATCTCTGTCGCATTATTCCTCAGATCTAAAATTTCGGCATAAGGAGCAAATGTGCAGGAAGTTAGGCACCTAAATTTGAGGCTGCATTTAAGCATAGGGTCACATTCTTCTAAGGGACCTGTGGACAATATGAACAGGCTTTTGGCCTATCTGCAATCTGTGGAGTGAGCGAGGATAGGTAATGAGATTTTTCCTGCAAACTGATTCAGAGACTACATTTGATAACAAAACTTCCTTTATTAGAGAGAGAGAGAGAGAGAGAGAAAGAGAAAGAGTTTACATTGGTAACAGTATTTTATCCACTCAGCAGGAGTCCACGAATAAGCGCGAAACTCCGCAAAAATCGATTTTGTGGTTACAAATAACTTGTATTCTTAAAATTTGTAATTATTTTTTTAAATTTTAAAAAACTGTCACATTTCTAAAAATTAGAATGATCATTTTTGTACTGAATATTTCCTAAAAATTATTTCTTAGAGAAATTTTCTATGAAAAGTTTTGCTTTTAGCAAAAGAATACTTATCATGATTATATGGTACATAAATTAATTAAAAATACTTACCATGAGGATCATAATCATAATTGGAAATGTGATAAGCATATGGATCATACTGAAAAATAAAAAATTTAATATCATTCAATTTTAAATTTACAAATGATTAAATGCCATTATAATATTTAAAATATTTCATAATATGTGCCAAAATTATTTTAATAAATAATAAATCAACTATAAATACAGTTTGTATTTATAGCTGATTTATAACACAGCTTCCTACAACACAGTTTCGCTCGTACACAATTTGAAAATCACAGAAACCCTCATATAATACGGTATTTCTATGGCATGGTTTTTACTTTATACATTTAGAAAATTATGTTTACTCTTTTATAACTCAAACATTTTCATTAATTTTTGTAAATCCATATTATGGAACACAATACACACATAAACTGCCATCACTGGGAAATACTTTGCTAAAATTAATAATTAATGCAATTTCACTAATTTGCCATGAGAGGGACGAAATGCAGTCTATTTTCAATTTCAATTTGAAATTGAGTTAATTGGAGACAATTGAGTATTTTGTGTTTCAAACATTCAGTTCTTGGATAAAATATGTTTTTATTCTTTAATAGAGGAATGTGAAAGAGAAGAAAAACTTTTTTAATCATAAATTTTTTTGGATATATGTTAAGGAAACCAGCATATATTCAAAGAAAGGATTGTTTTCTAGGAGATTGCAGCAGGTTACATTACCGATTTTTTAGAGAAAGCAGAAGATACACAAACTTTAAAATACATAAAAAACTTCAGAAAGTGAAGTTGATATTGTTAAAGGAAAAAACATTTTCGTTTTAATGAAACAATGGTAAGGAAGAATATAATTATTAAATAAATGTTATATGAGCTGTATACTTTTTTCTTTCCTTTTATTTTACACATATTGTTTTTTTTAGTCTTACGTATATATTTTTCTTTTTTATGTTTCGTGTTATTAATATTCTTAATAAAAATTAAATATCTTATGTAGAATTAAAGAAAGTTATTTGTTTTTAATTGGCTTTAGAACATAACCCTCCTTTTAGTATTGGCTCTAGGTCTCATATAACATGGTTTCACACAACACGGTGTTTTTTAGGAACCTATCTACCGTGTTATAGGAGGGATACCTGTAATCTTCAACTTACAGCAAATTCAGTACAAATCACCCAGGCCACAAATCAATGATCATTAATTAATGACCACTCAAATTATACAATTAATAAAAGGAACAAAAAATGTTATGTAGCTTGAAAATAACATAAATTGAAATTCATTTCTCCATAGGAATTAAAGTTGTAAATCAATAATTGGTTCCAGCTCTAATCTATTAAAAAATAAAGTTCCAACTCTAATCAAAATTCTAAATTATATTTATCATTTAACCATTTAATAGAAATTAAATGGTTATATTTTTCTATATATATAGAATATATAGAAAAATAAAACCATATCGTATGTATATATACATGCATGCAGTATAATATCGTATATCATCTTATAAATGGACTAATAAGAGAAATGGGAGTTTGGTAATGCTAACTGTCTGATATTTCTGAATTATGTATTAAAAAAAGCAAAATGTTGACAAAACAGTAATAATGTATAAATTATACTTATACACACATACACACACAATACAAAGATATAATTAATGCCATAGTGAATATAAATAAATGATGATAAAGTAGATAAGTCTATTAATTTAAAATATTTCTACTGCAGACTAAATATTTGAACTAATAGATTTTGTAAATATTAAAGAATTAATAAGGATAAATACCTCTGCTAAAATCCTATCAAACCTTAACTATACCTAAAGCTACATTTAGACGATGCATCTCTGCATGCAATGTTGTATGCAGAATGATGCATGCCACAATGTGCAACAGCTGCATGAGGCATGCAGCTTGCCCCTTCTTGTTCATACAGAGGACATATTGCAGAAAATGCCAACATAAAAAGAGTTGTACACTGTCGCTTTAGCAGCAGCTACTGTTATTATTTCAAATGATGGAAAGAAAAGAAGAAAAAGAAAGTGTTTGACTCACAAATATTTCGATTGAAGGCTAATAACATCAGTAATTCGAACCAAGTCAGGATAAATAGTTCCAGTCTTTTCAAAAATTTTACTAGAATGACTTGATGATGATAAATTTAACTTCTTCAATATATTGAAGCATAAGAGTAAACAAAAACTAGCACTGTCTGCAGTAAAATAAAACATTTATTTAATAAAATTCTGCAAACACTTTCAGTCTACAACCATCATCAGGCAGAGTTCTAATAAACAACGGAGTCAAAGGAATACTGATGATGGTTGTGTATACTTTGAATACTTTTATTAAATAAATGTTTTATTTTACTGCAGACAGTGATAAATACATAAGAGTAAACAAAAACTATCACTGTCTGCAGTAAAATAAAACATTTAATAAAATTCCACAAACGCTTTCGGTCTACAACCATCATCAGCATTCCTTTGACTCCATTCTTTATTAGAACTCTGCCTGATGATGGTTGTAGACCGAAAGCATTTGCGGAATTTTATTAAATAAATGTTTATTTTACTGCAGACAGTGATAGTTTTTGTTTACTCTTATGTATTTAAGTTAAGAAATTGTTTTTAGATAGTTACAAATATTGAAGCATTTTCTTCATACTTCAATCCATAAAGCAAGGAAAAAATTTGCAAAAAAAGTTTAAAAATAAACAAAACAACAAGATGTTGCATGACTAGTTGCACATGTAATCCAACTAGGATGGGGAACACACGTGCCTTCTTGCACCTAGTATTGCAACAGATTTTGAGGAATGCATTTTTGTATGCCTTCTTGCAAGAAAAGTAGCACCATCTAAACATAGCTTAACAACATCAAAGCAGGCTTTATCAACAAATACATTTAATATTTTTAAGAAACACTTTTATAAAATATAAAGTTAAGTTTTGACAAGATTTTACCAGATATTTATCCTTATAAACTTTTTTAATATTTATAAAATCTATTAGTTCCAAATATTTAGTCTGCAGTAGAAATATTTGAAATTAATAAGATTTATCTATTTTATTAGAATCTATGAAAACAAGTCTTTTATATATAGCAGCAGTGGTGACAAAACTTCATGTCACTATGAGCCACATAGGAAATCTGAATTTGGATTAAACTCAAAAAAACTGATTGCATTCGAAAGCTCCAATCAGTTTCTTTTTGGTCAACGAGAGCCGCATCAATTTTTTTCTTGGTAATCTTAACAATACTTTCAAAATTAAATATTTCATATGCATTTTTTCATATAGATGCATACTACTTTTCTACAATAAATGAACAAATTACAAATATATTATTTAAATATGTATTTGCTCCATATTAACTACCGACTTTCATGGAATGGAATCACATTGAAGGTACCAAAGAGTTGCATGTGGCTTGTGAGCCACAATTTGGCCACTATGGATGTATTATAGTTTTGTATACTATAATAGAGGAGGGTTTACAATGAGCTGAAAGTACTTTTGTAAAAGTGTTTTTTTAAATTACCGGTATACGATATCTATAAAAATTTTGTAGAAAAAGTCAAAAATATGATTTGAAGCCCAAACTTGAGAACAGTGCCTCAGTTCTGTATAGGACTTTCACCATTAAATTCAGGATCTTTTAATTAGGGGATAAGATAAAAGGTGTATCAAATTTTTGCTGGGATTCTTACTTCTGTCGTACTTATTTTTCCTATATTGTTTTTAAATTGTGCATATCTCTCTATAATCTGTTCAACAAATTATGACTATCATATGTTGACAAAATTTGACATAGGAATGAAAATAGTATTAAATCGAAAGATGATAATGGGTAGAGAAAAACTTTCCAAAAGGACTATACTTCTATCTGATACAGATGTTGAAAAAATGAATGATGAAATTATTGCACCACCATTTTAAAAATTTATCTTGAAAGTAAGATAGTTTTGGAATAAATCTTTAATACAACAGAATTGTCAATTCATATTTTAACCATCAATTGGTGAGCAGAAAATCTTTTATTCTCTAATGAATAGTTTTTTGGAATGAATCTTTAAAATTGCCAATTCACACTTTTAATCATCAGTTGGTGGGAAGGCAAACCTTCAATTTCAACACCTTAAGTTCACCTAATTCTTTAACCTACCTTTTAGAAAAACTATACATTATGAAAAGTAAAGATCTGCCTTCACTGAATGATGATTAAAACATGAATTAACAGTTCCATCATGTTAAAGATTCATTCCAAACTACTTTTTTACAAACTGAGGATTTCAAAACAAGTTTTCAAAATGACAATGCACACCAATTTAGGTACTTTGTGTGGTAAAATATCAGGTCATCCCAAAACTAATATCGTTTTTATACTGTACTTATTCAAACGTCTCAGCTTGTCTAAGCATAAATTTTTAAAGTTTTCATAACATTGTGTGTTATTGGTCCAAATTGGGAATATATGTTTGATTAAATTAGCGAATGATTTATCTTTTATATCCTTTCAAGCCTTAATGTTATAAACGATATTACTTTTGGATGACCTGATACTATTATTCCATCGTTCATTTTTCTCGATGCCTGCACTAAATAGAAGTTCGAGAAAAGTTTTTTCTACTTGTCATCTTTCGATCGGTACTTTTGTTCATATAACACTAACATAAAATTGGATCCGTATGTTTTTATATCTCATTGCATGGCCTAAAATACTATTTATGCTACCAAAAACTAGAGCTGCAAGTTACATGACACAGATTCAAAACTTAAAAATATAAATTTTATAGTTCTTAGATCTAGAAAAAAATTATATCGTATTTTCACATCCTACATTATAGTAACATACATACTTATTAAATTTTATTAAACTCATATCTATCTAAATTTATACTTGAAATATTTTAAATGTTTTACCTCGCTATCAACGTATTCTTCTCCGTCATACATTGTGTTGTCGTTTTTTATTGTATAAATGTAATTAATATTAAAATATGTATCGAATCTGTTAGAAATTTAACTTCAGACGAAAACTACAACGTGACAGACAATAGACGAAATTTTATCACTGTTGCCAGATCCAGTTACATTTATCAAATCTAAATTTTTAGATTATAAATATACTTAAAATTTTATAAATTATTAAAATTTTCATTTAAATATGACAGAAGACTAGAAATTTATGAAAATAAAGATTTGTTTACATAATTTTATGTATGTGATTGAATTCATCACAGATGGAGTTACAGTGCATATGTTGATCAAAATTTGTGGCATGTTCACGTGTGCTAGGTATCAGATTTTATAATAGTACAATATTATATTTTTTTCTTGTATGACGGTTGTTATAATTTTCCTTGTCATTTCAGAGAGAAATTTTAAAGCTGTAATCGCCTTATAACAATAAGAAGAATAGTAATAGTACTTGCATCAGAATAAATTACTGATATGAATGAAATAGATGGTATTCCCGTATTACTGTTGTTTAGTGGAGGAGTAGAAATGCTGTTTGACAATAAGAAAAAAATTGATGTTGTTTTAGAAGGAGGAAGAACTTGGAAAATTAGAACATTGTTAATTTGGATAAAAGAAAATATTTTGAAAGAACGTCCAGAACTATTTATTCAAGGAGAAACAGTTCGTCCAGGGATTCTGGTATTAATCAATGATGTTGACTGGGAGCTTCTAGATGAATTAGACTATATTATTCAACCAAACGATCAAATCCATTTCATTTCAACATTACATGGTGGTTAATTTACTAGATTTAAGATTTCCATCCCTTTTGTAAGAAAGTATTCAAAATCATAACTGCTTCAAAAAGTATAATATATTGCCAATTTTTTTTGAATAGTAAATACATTAACAAAATTGTTGATTCAAATTTAATTGCTAAATTTAGATTTACCTTATCTATTGTTGCTTTGCAGCTTAATACTAAAATCATATTCTACCATATTTACTGACCTAAGTTTTTGGATGATCAGTTCTTGATTGTAATTTTCCTTGAAAATTTTATTATTAATATATACATATATAACCATATTTACTGACCTAAGTTTTTGGATGATCAGTTCTTGATTGTAATTTTCCTTGAAAAATTTATTATTAATATATACATATATATACAGTATATATAATGATTATACTTACAGTACCATAAGTATCATCATAATTTAACTGTTTAAAATTACATGCCAATTGATGATGATTTTATTTTAATTTATATAAGGAAAAATCAAAAAATATGTTTCTCTATTTAGTCTGTGAATAATAATGACAGACTGTAAATTGGATATTTTAGTATGTTTATCTTCAGTTCTTTAAAAAAACTACTGTTTTATACTTTATATCATGATACAAAAATATTAAACAATTTTTAACAGAAAAATATTTAATTACAATTACATTTCAGCTTTAGTTGTACAAAGGCTAATATTTGTATTCTTTTTGATAATCAGAAAGGTATGATTAAAAAAGATATGTATTTTAAACATCAAAATATCTTATTTAGGTTTTAAATATGGATAAATGATAGGATAAATAATAATGACGATGAATACTGTGTTCCAAAACAAACAAAAATAACACAAAAGTTCAAACAGCCTAAAAGCAAGTAACACTTAATAGAGTATAACGTTTTCGGACCTAAGACCGGTCCCTCTTCAGTACATTTCTTGTAAGTATAAAATGTTTATCCTATCTAAGTATAAAATCTACGTATTTGGTAGACAAAAATAAAATAGTTGAAACTATTTTATTTTGTTATACTATAGTTGCTTACAAAAGAAATGCAGATGCATTTTATCAGAAAAACTGGTGATTCATCAGTTTATAAAGGCAATGAATGTGGGTCTATAATTATATTTCAATATGCCTGTATTTTGAATACATCGAGAAGTTTTTAGATTGCAGTAATTTGATAAGTAGAATACAGTCTAATGGTCTGTCTAGTTTGGGTTCAACTGAACATCATTATTATATATATATACTATATGTTACGGCCAATGCCCTAATCTAGCCAATTCGCGAAGTGGTTGGCCACTTCTAGATTTGGCCAAAGCGCGAAATATAAGAATTTTTACGACTATTTCGGGCTTTGGCTGGCCAATTCGCCATGCGCCCGACAATCAATGACCAATTCGAGAATTATCCAAGAAAAAGTGTCCAAAGCTAGAAGTTTTGCAGGGCTAAGTAGCGGGGTGCATTCATGCATCACATGTTGATCTTACAATACTAATGCAAGAGATTATAGAATCATCCATGTATAGTAGAATTTACCCACTTATATGAATGGGATTCTCTCTGAGTAAGTAAAAGGGTAGAGACGCACTTTTGTAAGACTTCCGTAACCAATTTATCGTAATACATTATGGATTTATTTTTTATATTTTCCCATAAGATAAAAATGAAATACCATATTTATGAACAATTCTTGTCAAGACGGTAAATTTTTAATATTTTATTATTATAAATATAAAATATTTTCAGCATTATATAACTTTTAGTGTGAATCTATCGTTTGTTTTTGTTCCAATAAGATTCAATTTGTTTCAATTGCCATTCAAAATAATTGCTTTTAAAAAATGAAGTCATTCAACAATTTACAAATTTAATAAAATGATACTATAGAATAAATTTCTAAATTATTATCCTTCATTCTGGTTTTCTTGTCTGTTGCAATTAAACTGTATTTAGTGAAAAATTTTTCAGCATCTACACTAGTAGTTGAAGCCCAGATGCATTTTTATACTGCTTCTGGAAATTTTATGTTTATTGCCAACAAGATCTGTAAAAAATCTACTGTACTACTATGTTGTTCCTGAATATTTCTAACCATATGACCATGAAAATATTCAAAGCCTTCTATAAAATTATCTAGGTTCACATGTCAAAAAATGAATCTTTCTTTTATTTACTAATAAAGACTCAGCATCAATATCCTATATCTGAACAGCAACTACTGGATAAGAAATTACAAAATGCATTCATTTCCTAAAAATATTTTCTCATTTTCTGTCATGTAACTAGAAAGTTTATTATTATATTTTTATATGCATTCTGACTTAAAAGCACTTGAATCTGATAAAAAAAAGTTCTAATGCATTTTCACATGCATTAAACTTTTTTTTCATATTCAAGTATTGCCTACAGCACTTTATATCAAAAGTGCTGTAGGCAACCAACTACTAGCACACACTTGAGTTCTGCACTCATAAATGTCATTTCATTTCAGAACATATATGCAAATAAGACAAATCTATCAACTCGCTAATATTCATTGAAACTTGCAATATATACAAAATTAAACTTGAGAACTGTTGTATCAATTTACCGAATGCAAAGCTATAATATAAAACTACAGTTTTATCAAAATTAATAATATAAATAATAATTTTATTAATAAGAAGGATGCAATTTATTTTGAGAAATAATTATATCAAAACATGGCTCTAAATTATATAAACATACACACAGCTCCTCATTTACCATCAGTAATCGTTCCCCCCTTTTTTTGTTTCATTTCCATGAGAGCTGAGAATCCTAATTTGCAAAGATACGACGATCCAAACAAGAATTTAATGGCTGTAGTAGCTAATCAAGGATATTTGGCTCAAAGCGAAATCTAAAATGCTCTCTAGCTCAGAATGTGAAACTTTGTGCACAGGGTTAATTCTTGAGTCTATTAAATTTTCTTCTGTTAATCTCAGATTTGTGTCGTGGTATTTTGCAATTATTATTATCATGTAAATTCATAGATGTACTGAATTTTATCACTGAGAAACACCCTATATTAAACATTTTTAAATCTTTCGCGGCACACAGTTTGGCAGACACTGCAATACAGCAAAGTACAATATTATGAATTTTAGCTAAAAGTTCAGATTTGCCAATTAAGACAGAAAACTTAATTAAGCATATAAATTTTTTCCCTACTATTGTTTTTCGTTGTATAGAAATATTTGTGAAATACAGATTTCCTTTGTTTTAAAATATTTGTTTTATGAATTTTTCCATTAAACTGTGATAATTTTACTTGTTTTTGATTTAAAAGATTAATTTTTAATTTTACGAAAAAACTATATCATCAAAATTTTTATTCAAATTTTTCTTTTTAATTAAATATAAATCTCCAGACTTACATTTTTGGCAATGTTATATCAAATTTTTTTATAATTCAAATTTACCTGTGTATACAATTATGTAATTATTATGGTAAAATTAAAAGAATTATATATAACTATTGTAATATGCTGCATACCATACTGTAATAATTTTTACAATGGATGATAATAGTTATTAATAGTAACATTATAATTATAATAGTATCATAGCTATTGTTGTAATACTAAAAGTAAGAAAATGTACTGCACTGTATATTAAATTATAAAGATAATTTTTAAAATATTTTTGTGTATCAAAATTTCTTAGTCTTTTGTAAAATCAAATTTATGCAAATCAGAGATCTATTGCAATTTTAAATTAGTGACTTATAAAAATATTTCAAATTAGAACTTACATTATCTTGGAATCCTCCAAATCTATATAATTGTCCACCTTTTGTCATTATACGAATTCCAAATCCAGATGCTAATCTTTGCCAATTAACAGCATCAATTTCTGGTCCTTGAATTTGGTCAACTTTACCAGTTTTACTGTTTTTAAATACTATACCTTGATTGGTCATTTTAAGTCTGCCAGGATTCTGAAAGATTAATATGCAAAACAAAGATAGTTTAAATTGTGCTAATGTATCAATAAATTTAAATAATTATAAATTTTCATTATATGATAAAAACATGATATATATCACACTTCTTAAGATTAACTGGAGAAGCATCTATAGTTGGATTTTTCTGCATTTTTTTATAATCACATTTTATTTAAAATATTAGATAGTCTTAAACCCTAAGTATGGCTAATGAAATACAAATCAAACCAATTTATAAAAGTTTCATTGCATAGTCTGAGATATTTTAATGTGAAAATATGCATGTAACAAAGAAAGATTAATTATTACACAGATGGTACCTCAGTAATAAAAAGGTTGAATAGATTGATCAATGCAATTTATCAATTATGCTTAGTACATGGAATACAATTAACCATTATCAAAGTTCTATATTAATAAAATAACTGAAAATTTGTGAGGAGAAATAATCTTAATTTTTGAATTCATTGATGCAAATATTTATGAGGAGGAAGAGATTGAAGGTGTGACACTAAAGATTTTAATATTATAATAGATGTTAATGATACAGTCAAAGAGATTGAAGCAATGATGCATTTCAAAATCCATATATTTATTTAACAATAGCAAAAGTATAAAAAAATGAATAGAATTTTTTGAAGACCAGCAAGTTGGATTTATCCAAATTTCACCTATTAGTGTTTATTTTATAAAATATTGCTGTTGTATGCGTTGAAGATAAAATATGCACAATGTTATATTCTATAAAGTTGTTGAAGACACTATGCTGTATAGTGAAAAATTTAGCTTTGAGAGTATTTCAAAATTTATGCTAGATGAATTATCAAAATAAGAAATAATATTAACTATTGAATTTAGAAATAAATTAATGACATGCATAAAAAACAAACAAAAAGGTTGAGTATCCCCAAAATTTCAAAATCCTAACTTCACTTTCACAGAAGGGAGTCCTTTGTGATGGACTATGATCATGTTTGTTCCATGAAAAATAACACAATAGTGCATGCACAGCCATGGCACACTATCATGATTCAGTAAATTATTAAACATTGTCAGCATGAGATATCTGTTACTACTTATTTTCTGTTATTTATGTATACTGTAGTTTAAAAAAAATGTCAAAAAAGACTGATAATGAATAAAAGTGATAAGATTCATCTAAAAATAGTAAATAAATGCATTTGCTTTGATATTGCATTTATATTCTTGTATTTTTTTTAGATCAAATAAAAAAATTTTTCTGAGTGAATTTCTCTCATTTCACTTCAATTCCCTACTATATCATGCAGTTCAAAATCTGAAAATCTCTTGGTCCCAAATATTTCAGATTGATTTAACTCATCAGCATAATCAATACTCACATGTATCAATCAAGTAGCAAGAAATTCATAAATTTCAAGCATTTATAACTTTGTTGTTTAAAACCAAATTCTATTGTAAGACAAGAACCACTTGTATTAAATAAACTATAGTCTGCATACTTAAAGTTTTCCATAGAAAAATCATCATATTTCATAGTCTAAACCAGCGTTTCTCAAACTATGGGTCGTGACCCCAAATGGGGTCGCAAAGCGAAATGCTGGGGTCGCAAAAATTAAATTCACAAATACTTGAATTTCAGTTTATATGTAATTTCACAAACATCCAATATTTAACGTATGACAACATATGTATTTTCAATGTAGTTGGCTGATTGTGTTCATCTTAATAAGTGTATAAATGATTTATGTATTTGTATGTTTTATTTCATATTTAATACTAGGGTCGCGAAAAATCTCGTAACGAAAAATGGGGTCGTGAATGAAAAACGTTTGAGAAATGCTGGTCTAAACCAATCATAACAAAGACAGAAATATTACTTAGTTCTTCCTATATTAACTATGTTTACTAATAATTAACAAGAGTTTGAACAAAACAGAATGACTTGTCAGTTAATATGCACAAAAGAATTAGTAGTTGTTAATTACCTATTGAAATGAAGATAATTTATAGAATTCAGGGCAATCTTTAGAATAAAATTATAATTTGTTCAGAAATATAGCAATTTTTTAATAATCATATAAACATAACTGGGAATCAAAAAAACTCCATTAGTCTTCATTTTAACTTATAATACAGCTTCTTTCATCATGTGATATTTTCACACATTAATCAGTCATTCTATTCTGGTCAACATGTATCAATCAAGTAGCAAGAAATTCATAAATTTCAAGCATTTATAACTTTGTTGTATCGATCATATATTTCTAGAAAATATTTTAAAATTTTTATATAATATTGCACTGGAAAATAATTAAATAAGTATTTCGATTATTTATTTGGCATAACGCAAAACCGTGCGGTGATCTCTAATTATGGTTTCATTCGTTTTTCTTTCTGGATTCGTATATCTGTTGATCTTCAGTTGTGATTTTTAATGCATTTTTATGATTTCTCTAATAAAAATAGCATAAATCAATAAAAAAAAAATTCAAAAGGATTGTTATTCAGAGGATTAAATTTTTAAAAATATAATTTTTTGAAAGCCTAAATCAATTATGTCAATTTGTATGTTTTATCAAGTGCTAAAATGAATATTTTATAAATTTTGTTTGTAATTAAATATTAATTCCAGCATGAGAATATTTATGTGGTTCACTAAACAATCATTCAAAGTGATCAGTAGAATGATTGTGTCGGCCGGATTGGCCGCGTGGAAACGCTTCGGCTTTCCACTCTGGAAGACCCGGGTTCGAGTCTCGGGTCCCACCCCTTGAAAATATTTATCATGGGGTCCGGGCCCGGCCCGTCGATCCCCGTCCTCCACAATCCGGCTGACCCCTCCGCAGGGGTGGGCAGCCTGTGGAAGGGCTTGTTTCTCCCCGCCACTTAGTATTCTCCCTGAATGGAAAGTGGCGTCATCTGTTAACAAAAAAAAAAAAAGTCGAATGATTGTGATACTCAAAGCCGACCCTAGACGTTACCGTTTAACTTTTTACTCTGCTAAATAGTGCTGTATTTGTTTGTTTTTGTTATCTCAAGCATATGTTCATAACTACAGAAAACCTGTAAATTTAAAAGATGCTAAAGTAAATACAGTATCTTAAATATAATTCTGCAGAACTGTCATTTAATAACAATAATCATTATATCAGTTTTATATTTTTAGCATTCAAATGGATTTATTTTTTATAGTAACTAGAGTGAATGAACAATTTTTCATTGTAAAATATATTAAGAATTTTGTTTTGCCTATAAATCATAACAAACTTATAAATTGAACCAAAAAGATTATTATATTATAAAGTACTTTTGGGTATGCATATTCTAACTATCTGCTTTAACTCTTTAACTATATTATTAATCATACATTCAAGCACTTATTGCAATTGAGGATAATCATAAACTATTTATTCAATACTTTAAAAAAAAAACTAACATTTTCAGTACAGCATCCATTTTCAGGTTATACATTCAAACTCAATTTCGAATGTCTAACAGCTTTTTTACAGAATTTCAACAAAAATGTTGCTATGATTACAATCTCCAAAGCAATTGATTACATAAACTACATAAGTAAAACAGAAATCAAAATAAGGCCAACTTAAATAAAATAAAATAACATACAATAACTTAGCATCAGCTGCAACCTCCATATTACTCTGAAGAAGAAGAAAAAAGAACTTAATATAAACAATAGAACGATAAACTTAATATACAAGATAAATTACAACTATAAAAATGTAGGTTAACTGGAGATTACATAAGGTTTGTTTCTAGTTACAGTTTTTTATAGTACATTTTAGGTAGCTATCCAGCAACATTTCCGCTAATCTTTCCTCAATGTCTCCAAGGTATACCTCCACGCTATAGGTAGCTCCATTGTCCTATCATTCAATAGCTTCTCATCATTCTGTCTCCTCATTATTTCCAAGGTCTTTACATATTCAAATTTTTTGGATATGTAAAGACCCATAACATTTTCCTCAATATTTCCTCAAACATTTTCCATGGAAAACTAAAATTATTACAGATCATGTGATCAAATATTGCCAGGTCAATAGTTCGATAATAATTTCATCTCTGACTGAATTTTATAGAGAGTCTGGTGACAGTGACGCCAATAGTGGAGAAAAGAACAGCACCCACGTATAAGCTGGAAAAAACATTAACCAAGTGGTGTATGGCAATATTAGGGGAGAAAGATACATCGTCCACCATAACTATGAGTGTCTTGGCAAGAATACATAATGTGAAATGGGACCAGGATGACACATTCACTACATACGACTTTGTCAACCTGTACGAATCCTTATATCTTGAGCCGACATGCCTGGTCTTCTATAAGTTTACGCTCAAGAACATCCAGAAGCCCTAGAAAGAGCACCATTATTAAGGGAAATAGCCCACACAATGTGCTACATCTTGTATTTTAAATTTAGGGAGATTTATGAGCAAACTAGGGGCATACCTATAGGAAACCCTGATGGAGATAGAACTGAAAAGTATAGAGAACAAGAAGATACAAAAGTTCCAACCTGCTTTAAAATTTTATACAAGGATCATAAATGATATATTAACAGTATGGAAGGACCAGACACGAATAAAGGTTTTGCCAAAGCATTTACCATAGAGGCGTATGGTCTAACATTAAGAAGGGAGCAACTGGATCAGCATGACATACACTACCTGGACATTAGAATAGCAGCTAAAGATGGGGACGTAAGAACATTGATCTATAGGAAACCAACTTACGAGCCTGTAATAATACCTAAATGGTCCCAGGATCCTATAAAGTACAAAAAAGCTGCATTTAGATATTTCTTTAGAAGGGACATTTTATACATTACATAGGAGGAGGAACTGAATAAGGAGGTCAATTACATTGTAGAAGTAGGAAGGCAACATGGATACAGTAAATTGTTTGTTTTGAGTATATATAATAGGACAAGAAAGAGCCTCACACCGGGAATAAATAACAACCTACAAGCAACAAGACAGTCAACGAGGTCTAACCAATGGGGATATACCATACAATCTAAGGCTACGTCCCAAGTGCCAGTATCCAGGGTGAGTGTATGTGCACACACTTTTGGTCAAAGAGGACAAATCAATAGATTCAAATGTTCATGTCCAATGTAACAGCATCGAGCGGCCACTAGATAGCGTGAGTCGAACTCTCAAGTTGGAAGCAACTACCAATTATATTTGATCGCTGCTTCCTTTTGGTTGTGCTTCTTCAAGATTTTTCGAAAAAATGGCAGCCTTTGTTGAATCATTAATATCTGAAGTTTTTAAAAAACCTGTATTATGGGACCATAAAAGGAAAGAATATCACAACAGAGAATGTGTAGATAAGGAATGGAATGAAACTGCAATTGAAATAGGAGTTAGCAGTAAATATTTTGTTAAATTTTATATAGCTTAAACATAAAATGTATTAAAAGACGTATTTAAGTAATAATGCTGAAACAATATAGGAAAAAAATTTAAAGTAACCGATTCTATAAATAACATTTATTATTACTTGGATAATTAAACTTTATTAATCAAATCATATTAACTTTTTAAGAGGCAACTTAATTGTTTGATGTATCCTATTTTGTACATATATTTGACAGTAATGGATTCTTCAATAATAATATATATTATACTGATTTAAAACTACTTTGTATATCTATATAACCTGATTAAAGTAAACAATTATTACAGTGCTAATTTGCATTATTATAATTGCAAAACAAGCCTACTATATTTCAATATAATAATGTTACTCAGGCTATTAAATACAGGGTCGGCAAAAAGATCTGATGGTTTTTAATTAAAAATAACGCACTTATTACAAAACCTTTAAACATGTTTATTTATGCAACATATTGGGGTACATGTGCCATTTAACAGACAGTAACACAAACCTTGAAAACAAAGTCTTAGGTTGTGAAGATGACGTCATCCAAGTGGTG
>AYEL01090961.1:0-29461 GCA_000484575.1 Olivierus martensii | reverse complement strand
ACGTTTTTGTGATATGTATATCGTGGGCTGCAAACATTGCAGTCCGCACTATGTATTTTAGCTTGTATATACTTGTGTCTTATCTCTTTCCACTTTTTTTCCAGCCCTCCCACAAAAATCATCCACGAGCCGCCGCTGATTTAGATTGTTTTTTTTAAGTCATGTAAAGAGCATCTAAATCGTAATTAATGACGTCAGAGGAATCTTGTCGAAAAAAAGATGACAACTCAATGATACAATTTCGTCCCAAAAAAGTGGGACATAAACACCGGTTCCTAGTTACATAAAATGAATGAAATATTGCTATATCTCTCCTTTTTATGCTATTTTCATGTTTTAATGTTTTAATAAAATTTTACTGACATCAGTTGTAGTTTATATAAATATATAATAAAAAAGTTGATGGATTTGGCAGTACGATTTGTCGAATTATTCTCATTCAAATGAATTTATTATTTTAAGCAAATATAATAATCATCATATTTGAAACGCTTAATTACTAACCATAGCACCTCTATCTTCTTTAAATGCATCCGGAAATTCCAAAAAATCCATATTATTGATATAAAATTCGTAACTTCTTCGACCAAATTATTATAAAACACCTTACGACAATTTGGTTTTTGGCGCAAACTAGTGCCACCTGTGAATGAAAACCTGAAATCTAATCTATCTTCTGATACGGTATTTTGTAAAAATTCCCGTTTTTTAAATAATTTAAATTATATATCATGTTAATAGCATTTCATATATTTCTAGAAAATATTTTAAAATTTTTATATAATATTGCACTGGAAAATAATTTAATAAGTATTTCGATTATTTATTTGGCATAACGCAAAACGCAAAACGCAAAACCGTGCGGTGATCTGTAATTATGGTTTCATTCGTATTTCTTTCTGGATTCGTATATCTGTTGATCTTCAGTTGTGATTTTTAATGAACTTTTATGATTTCTCTAATAAAAATAGCATAAATCAATAAAAAAAAATTTCAAAAGAATTGTTATTCAGAGGATTATATTTTTAAAAATATAATTTTTTGAAAGCCTAAATCAATTATGTCAATTTGTATGTTTTATCAAATGCTAAAATGAATATTTAATAAATTTTGTTTGTAATTAAATATTAATTCCAGCATGAGAAGATTTATGTGGTCCACTAAACAATCATTCAAAGTGATCAGTCGAATGATTGTGATACTCAGAGCCGACCCTAGGGGTAAAACATTAAAAGGACATTTTATATTAATATTGATGAAATTACAATTTATATAATGATCATCATTTATTTACTTTATATCAAAATTTCATAGAGAGAATATTTAAATCAATTAAAATGGAATTTTAATATAATGGAAAATGAATAACACATGCTTATTTCATCATAATAAAGATTATAAAGATGGATAATAATTATAGTTTAAGATCGAACGGATATTTTAATGGAAAAAAATACGTGTTAAAGAAATTTTTATCTATTTAGATTACTAGGACAATTTTTCGCATTGTAAAATAAAGAGAAACAGTTTGAAATTAATAAAGTCATAAGATATTTTCCAGTAACGAAGAAGAAATTTTGTTCTGTTCCTATCTTAGGCCGTTTAGAAAAATTACTTAATACATGGTTTAGATCTTTTCCTTTTTGTAAGTGTCCAAATAACGAACCTAAATATGGACACCTGGTAAATTTAATATATCTTCAGTTTATAGCATTCATTTTTTGAGAAAATGTAATTAAAAATTTGTGTCATATAATCTCAGCCATCAACTTTATCTGGTTATTTGTATTGGATGATAGGATTTAATCAAAACAGTTAGATAATAAGTGCGTTATTTTTAATTAAAAACCATCAGATCTTTTTGCCGGACCCTGTATAAGAAATTGAAATAAATTTTCAGACAGACACATATTGCAAATAAATAGAATTTATTAATAAATTAATACTGAAATCTTGATTGTGTATTAAGGAAGTCAAAGACATCTTTTGTTGATTTTTAGTTTATATTATTATTATTTACAGCTTGATCTTGCCAAAGTATAGAACCATTCTGACTATTAAAATATTGACAAAATGTCTCTCTTATTTTGCTAATAAAGACAAAACTGCTTATTATCTATCGTAGAAAGTTCTTAGGAATCAAAGCACAAGTAGCAGTGACTAAAATACATTTTATTCAATTAGTAAAAACTTTTTACTAGTTGAATAAAATATATTTTAGTCACTCTCTCTCTTATTGTTTTGGCTAAAGATGACATAGCATTATTGGATCTTGTTTGTGTAATTTCATTACTAGAATTATTTGTATCCTTAGTGCTAGTTTTTAAAGCATAAGCTTCATTTAGCCCTTCAATATCTATTACTAAAGTTATGGTTTTTACAATAATCAACTGCAGTATCTACTTTTGTTTCAATACATTTATTTAAAATTCTCCATTTTGCAGTACAGACACCAAAGGCACACTCAACCATTCTTCTAACACAAGATAATCTATAATTAAATATTCTTTTATTTTTGTCTAAATTCTTTTCATTAAATAATTTGTTAATGGATAGGCTTCATTACAACTATTATATGAGGCAACTGTATGTTTTAATTAGGCAAAACTGAAGCAAGAGGTAATTTTAAGTGGCCTATTTCCAAATTGCAGTAAAGGGAAGAATATCGAAAAACTTCACCATCACTTTGCTTATTATAAGCGCCCACATCTACAGTTAAAAATTTCAAATTTGCATCCACTACTGCTTGGAGAACAATTGAATAATATTGTTTGTAATTGTAGTATTGACCACTAGAATTTGCAATGCATTTAATTCTAATATGTTTGCCATCTATTGAGCCTATACAATTAGGAAAATTCCATTTAGTATAAAATTCTTTGGCTTTTTCTCTGAGATAATCTTCTGGTGGAATAGGCATATGTTTTGGTTGCAAAACTTGCCAAATGATTTCACATACTTCTTTAACAATTGTTGAAATGCTAGACTTTGAAATTCGCATGGAAAATGAAAGCTGTCTAAATGATATTCCAGTAGAAAGATACCTGTAAAGAAATCAAAATGTATTTTTGGTTTTATTGGTAAAAAAAATATAACATTTTTTTTATTCTAGTTTTTAAATTACTTTATACTATCTAAATAAGCCTTTATTTTTTTTACTTTCAGAAGACATGATAAAAACAAAATGGAAAAGCTTCAAGGACAATTTTCGTAAAGAATTAAAAAAAACACCAAAACCCAAGCCTGGTGATGAAGCACCGGGTAAGAAATCTAAATGGTTCTATTTTGAAGAATTGGAATTTTTAATGGATGTTATGGAACAGAGGATCACCATTAGCAACATCCCAGATTTAACAAATATTGTTGAAAAGTCAGAAGAAGAAATAATTAATGTAACTGTTCAAGAAGAAATATCTAATGAACCATACATTTTGCAGGAAGTTGAACAATGTACACAAAATGAAATGTCAAATGTCAATGATAGACCTGAACTGCAGCCACCAACTTCCAAGAGAAGGAAAAACAAATAAAGATTTAGGTTTTCAACAGGAAATGATAGATTTGGAGAAGAAAAAATTGCAGTGGCTTGCAGAGAAGGATGATGAAGACGACGATGACTTGCATTTTTTCAAGTCACTAAAATTCCATATATGAAAAATTTTCTGCAACTAGAAAATTACAAATAAGAGCCCAAATACAAAATGTTGTGATAAATGAATTAGCTCTTTTAGAAAATTCAAATGCTGAAGTATTACTTTCTACTCTCTAACAGTATATGAGCTGTTTATTATGTAAGCAGGGCAATTTCATTTTTCTTCATTAATGAGATATTTAAAGTTTCATATTTCATATGATCAAAACTTTATAGCATTTACCTATATTTTTTAAACGTGTTCTGTAGACTTTTAAAATAGTAAATTTAAATATGCAATGATTTTTATAAGAATACACTTAAGAAAAAAATGTTTTATTAACCTGTTAGGAACTAAAATTTCATGTTCAATAAAAGCCAAAACAAGATGAAATTAAAACTTTTTAAAAATGGAATAGTCCTTTTCATAATAAACAGCACACATTTTGTTTCTGACAGCTATTATAACTTTTTAATATGTATAATAATTTTTAAAATAAAAATGTGAAAATGTTTTCCTATTAAGAAGTTTCTTATTCTTTGGATTCTAAATTTGATGGTAAAATATAATTACATTTTTATGAGTCTATAAATTAATAAGTTAGAAAACTGCAAATAATATAATTATTGTTTGGAATTTCTATCATAAAATAGATTAAATTAGGCTGAAAGGTAAATTCAATAATTGTGTAAAGTAATAATGATAGTGACTATATTGATTCAGATATGTATTAAGTGAATGTTTACAAAATCTGACATTATAGTTAATGTTTTAGCTTTACAAAATATATGATATGTTAAAGTACTATCCAATTTGCTCTCAATTTTGAATTAAGTGAATGTTTACAAAATCTGACATTATAGTTAATGTTTTAGCTTTACAAAATATATATGTTAAAGTACTATCCAATTTGCTCTCAATTTTGATATTAACAGATATAAATAAAAATTTGATGAAATATTCATCCTTTTACATTAGATATTTAATAGTTAATTTTAAATATATAAAAATTTATTACCTCAGAGTCAAGAAAAGTCTCTCTTCTAATTTTCAGAAGCCTATACCTGTAGTAATAGTTTTTTTAACATATGGGTAAATAGCCTTCGATATGTAGTCAAATGTTGACGAGTTCATTCATTCTACAGTATTAAAAAAATTCTCTCTTGTCTGATCTCATTTCATGATACAAATGATGAAATTCTCCTAACTTATACCGATTTTTAAAAATATCATGCTTTGCATTTCTGTTTCAAGGCATTTCATATCTGTAACATAGTAAACTATTTTTTTATCACAGTTAGTAGACAAAATTTTCATTTTGACGTCATCTTTATATGTCTTCAAAAAAACGCTGGCATGTTGGACACCTAGTGGTAGGCAGAATGGTAGTGCTCAATTTTGATATTAACAGATATAAATAAAAATTTGATGAAATATTCATCCTTTTACATTAGATATTTAATAGTTAATTTTAAATATATAAAAATTTATTACCTCAGAGTCAAGAAAAGTCTCTCTTCTAATTTTCAGAAGCCTATACCTGTAGTAATAGTTTTTTTAACATATGGGTAAATAGCCTTCGATATGTAGTCAAATGTTGACGAGTTCATTCATTCTACAGTATTAAAAAAATTCTCTCTTGTCTGATCTCATTTCATGATACAAATGATGAAATTCTCCTAACTTATACCGATTTTTAAAAATATCATGCTTTGCATTTCTGTTTCAAGGCATTTCATATCTGTAACATAGTAAACTATTTTTTTATCACAGTTAGTAGACAAAATTTTCATTTTGACGCCATCTTTATATATCTTCAAAAAAAACGCTGGCATGTTGGACACCTAGTGGTAGGCAGAATGGTAGCGCATACAGACTACAGTATGCACGCTCATGCTTGATGCTGGCACTTAGGACATAGCCTAAGAGGATATGGTTTTGTAAACAGGCTAGCGAGGAAGGAGAATATAAGAATAACAACTTTGAGGGGCCCCACAGTATTTAACATTTTAAGAAATGAAAAGGATCCTTGGAAAGAGAACGAAAAGACAGGAATTTACAGAATCCCCGTGAAGGATGAGAAAACATAGCAGGCAGCATCATACGTAGGGGTAACCAATCGAACACTGGCCCAAAGGATAGAGGAACATAAGAAAAATTAACTAAAGGCAGATTGAACACAGCTTTGGCTATCGAAGCTTATGTAACAGACCTAAGAATACAGTGGGATAATACTATAGTAGTAAGACCAGTTAAGAGAACACAAGCATACATAGCAGAGACCTTCGAAATAATGAGGAGACAGAATGACGAGAAGCTACTGAATGATAGGACAATGGAGCTACCTACAGCGTGGAAGTATGCCTTAGAATAACCCGTGGCCACCCACTTTACTGAATGCGGCTTAACATAAAATCGTAAATTTCCTTAAAACATTGAGATTTTTATGTACTTAATGAAGCTAATGAAGTTTTTATTGTTGGAATACCTATCTACATTTCCTATTTCATTTTATAAAATATTTCTTATTTCAGCAATTAAAACTTCTTGATCCGCTCAATGATTTATCAATAAAAAATTTTCTGAACGAAAAGAAGTCAAAGATTATTATGCTATGACATTTTTCTTATTTGTCATAGTGGATATCATATATTGTACATTATTCATTAACTTTTTTGCTTAACAACTATTTTTTCGTTTTACACCCCCTTTCCAATCAGTGAGATTACTAAAAAGTGGGGTCAATTCCAGTCACGGGCTGCACTTACATCCGTGTAGGGGGACCGGATGGTGAAGGACGGGGATTGCTGGGCAGGGCCTGGAACTCCCAAAAAACTTTTCAGCAGATGCTGGACCCAGGTCCTCCTGCGTGGCACGTTACCACGTGGCTATCGGCGCCTACCAACTATCGTTCATTATATTATGTGCAGCCCGGACAATTTTTTTCTTCAAATGTGGCCCAAGAAAACCAAAAGATTGGACACCCCTGCCTTAAAGACATTGAAGAAAGATTAGAAGAAATGTTGCTGGATAGCTATCTAAATGTGCTATAAAAAACTATAACTAGAAACGAACCTTACATAATCCCCAGTTAACCTACATTTTTATAGTTGTAATTTGACTTGTATATTAAATTCATCATCAATGGAGCTACCTACAATATATTCTCAATATATTGTATCAATATATTCTATTGTTTATGTTAAGTTATTGTATGTTATTTTATTTTATTTAAGTCAGCATTATTTTGATTTCTGTTTTACTTACGTAGTTTATGTAATCAATCGCTTTGGAGATTGTAACTATAGCAACATTTTTGTTGAAATTCTGCAATAAAAGCTGTTAGGCATTCAAAATTGAGTTTGAATGTATAACTTGAAGATAGTATGCCATACCGAAAATGTCAGTTTTTTAAGCATTGAATAAAAAGTTTATGATTATCCTCAACTGCGATAAGTGCTTGAATGTATGATTAATAGTATAGTACTTTTGGGTTAATACCCAAAAGTACTATACTATTAATTATTTTGAACCAAAAAAATTTTTTTTGGTTGGTTCTATAACATCAAAAATATAATAGGTTTTAAATGATTGTATATACTGTATATGTGAATTTATTTCTTAGTTACATATAAATATAAATAATATAATTTTATAATGTATATACAGTATTGTATTTCCTTTAAAGTAATTATAATAGTTAATGAATTTAAAATGAAAATAATTTTATAATGTATATACAGTATTGTATTTCCTTTAAAGTAATTATAATAGTTAATGAATTTAAAATGAAAATAATAAATTACTATAACTGGAGAAATTGAACATAAGAACATCTATTTTACTTATTTTACATTTAATTAATATAACAGTTACAGCTGCATTAAAAATATTGTAACACACTTTATATAAATTTTGTAATTACACACAACAAAATTTTGAATAATATAATTGTTAGAATAATAATTTTAAAATCTAGAAACATTTTACATTTAATGCACACTTTTTCATAATATTTAATTATCATAAAAAATCGTCTTTAAAATTTATTAGCAAATATACCAAAATCTGAAATGTTGTATATTATATAAAATGTATAAAAATTATACCAATGCATAGTAATTACACATTTCAAAAGTTATATGGCACCTTGATTGATTTTCATAGATTTAATTTTAGACATAGGATAAAATAAAAGCAAGCTGCTATTTGAGGTAATATACAAATAAATGAAATTATAGCACTTGTGAGCAGTCCATAAAGTCTTTATTCATTAAAAAAATTTGTTTGGAGGAACGCTTTCGGCTACTTTAAAGCCATTATCAACTCACATATCATAATTCTTTTCTAACAACATAAACGTTAAGGAACAACTGAGGAGTTTCGTTCTTTTTTAGAATCAGTTTAAATTTAAAATACAGAAACATCTGTTTAATTTCCATAAGTACCATTAAAATATCATTTCACAAAAACTAAGAAAAAATAAAAATAATTAAAGTTAGGAAGCCTAGGATAAGAGTCGTTCGCTTGATGTGCTTTCCTTTCAGTTGGTTATGGCGTATTTCCAGGCTGTTGGGAGCCCCTTCTTTGTCCCTTTCATTTACTATGTTTTCATGTTGGCTTTTCTCGTATATTACTATTTTCTCCATCATGTCTATTTCTTCAGGGTGTGTTACCGTTTGAATAACTGAATTATGATATGTGAGTTGATAATGGCTTTAAAGTAACTGAAAGTGTTCCTCCAAACAAAGTTTTTTAATGAATAAAGACTTTATGGACTGCTCACAAGTGCTATAATTTCATTTATTTAATTTTAGATATATGACTAAAATAATTTAATATATTATTAAGAGCACAATATAACTCTGCTCTATTTAGCAATTTCTAAAATGGCAGAATGGACTTACAAATAAAATTTTTTCAATTAATGGTTGAACCTCAATCTGTTAGATGCTAGTCAAGCAGATATCTGTTAGATGCCAGATTATTGGAGTTTTATAATGCTTTCTACAAAGATTGCAAATAATATTTAATTATTGAAATATTTGTTTTTATGATCCCCGAATCTAGCAATGTTTTTTATGAAAATCTATTTCTGCATCAAAGAACTATTATTAATTTTGTAGTATCATCTTTGACAAAAATAAAGATAATGAAATCAAACTATTTTTTACTATTTTAAATTAGTGATGGAATACCATCACTAATTTTATTTATCAATGTAGTAAATGAATAAAGGTCCCATCTCATTATTAAAATTTGGATATTATTCAATTACTATATATAACCAATTCAAAATTCCTATTTAAAATATTTTTTCATACTGTCATTACTGTCTTTTGTAATTCAAAACTTGTTAAGCTATTCAGGCAAAATATAATAATGAATATTTTTTAATTGCAAGCAAATTCTATTAAAATTCAAAATTAGCAACTGATCTGAAAGATTAAATATTTACTTAATGATATCTGATACAAATTACTTGTTTCTTTTAATTAGAAATAAATAATTTTTGAAAAACATTTAAAAATTCAAACAAGTTCATTGAAAAATTTAAATTCAATGATACTGTTTCTACAATAAAATTAGCAACATTATTAGCATAGCATTAGCAAAATAAAAAAAAAGCCAACATATTTTATTTGCAGTGGTACCTCGACTTACAAATCACTCTATATACGAACTTTTTCCATATTCCATTTTGGCCTCTAGATATGAACTTATTCTTGAGATACAAACCATGATGCTTTTTAATATTATATTTGTAAAATATTTTCTATAAAAATATCTCAATTATTTTTTGAAATATGCATATATAACCATTAATATGATAAAGACCGTTTATTCTTGATAATATTAAAGATCTACATAATAATTATTAGTTATATTGAATTCTTTGTAAACTAGTTTTTAACTCATGACACAACTTAACAAAGAATTTGATATAACTAGTAATTAGAAACTTATTACAATATTTTTTGCCTCTTTGGCTTAATAATAAATAGTAACTAATAATTTGAATTCATTTTATCTCTTAGGCTTTAACTTGTGTCACGAGTTAAAGCCTAAAAAACAAAAAGAAGCAACCGATGTAAACAAAAATCAAAAACCTAACAACAAAGCCAGTCACAAGAAAATTGATTTTTTTTTTTAATTAATGGAAGATGATTTTTATACAATGCATGTAAAATCAAAGATTTCAAAAATAAAAATAATAATTGTACATAAATGCATATTTTTTTTATTGTTTTCAAAATTTCTAAATCTGGGAATGGATTAATTGATTTCCCATAAGATAAAATCGAAAACTGGGTTTCAAATTATGAACTTTGAGTTACTAACTGTGGAGAGGAACAAATTAAGTTCGTAAGTCAAGGTACTACTGTATTAGGTAATACAATAGATTCCTGACTTACATGATTAATTTGTCCAAAAAATTTCTGTAAAAGTCCAACAATGTTTAAGTACAGTATACACAAATGAAATGACAAAATGAAATTTATGAGCATACTTTAAGCTTATATAAGAAAATTTAAGGCCATAAATGATATTTTGCCAAAATGTAAATTGCTTAATGAAGTTTACATTTGTATTTTATAAAAATTCAACAAAAATAAAGGGATTTATGAATTCACATATCTCTGAAATTTCATAAGTTGAGGACCTTCTTAAAAATTTAAATTTGAATAATAATTCATAATGTTTAGTTTTGAATAAGAATTGTTTTTGGAATTAACAATTAGAAAATATATCAAAAATATTTTCATTTAAATGATACAATTTAAGTAATTATTTTCATATTAATTAAAAGGTATTTTTACTTATAATACCATATTTCATTTAACAATTATTGTGATTTTTGAATAGACAAAAATCAACTTTATTAAGTTTTCTATATTTTAATTAAATAAAACTGATTTCAAAATAATTTTATAAAATTGAAAACATCTTCTAAAAATGATTATTTTTCATTTGATGTCATTTTGACAATTTTTTAAAAAATATTTTATTATTGGTGATTTTTCTTCTTATAAATTCATTATACATACAAATATATATTAAAAAACAAAATTTTTTATTCAATATATTTGCTAACAATTTACTTGTTTTTGTATGCATCTATTATGTTTATTCTAGAATATTATGAATTCAATGCTAAAACATATGCTTATCAGATTATTGACATAATTTACATATATAGATCAATTAGCATAACATTAAACTTCCTATCTAATAAATATCAATATGACAAAAATGGTCTTTTATTTATTATTTAAAATAATTATTAAAATTATTCAAAAAATCACATATCTATATTGAATATCAAATAGAAAGTATATTGGATTATAAAGATAGCATCAATAGAAAGTATTCATATAATTACAAAAAATATTTATATTTTATTCATCATATTAATTACTATTTCTTTAAATCCATATTTGATTTCCCAGATGGTTTACTGTATAGAAATATAGAACCAATAACAAGAACAGCACCAATAACAAATTTCAATGTTAACTGAAAATTAAATGCATAAACAGACACAACACATGAAAGAATAATAGCAAGAGATGTTGCAAATCCTTTTAGAATGTTATCAGCATATTTTACTACTACAGCAACAATTAAACCTCCAAGAGCTTGAAGTAAAATCACAATCCAGATAAGTGCATTGTATCCAAAGAAAAAACCTTTTTCTTGAAGATTAGAAAAATCACTGATGAAAAGTGTCAAAAGTCCAAAAGGAATGGCAAGGGTACTCAATTGAACATTTCTCATCCATACAGAAATATCACTACCTTTCAAAATCTTCTCAAAATAAACTCCAGCAAATCCAGATAAACAACAAGCAATAAAAATTGCTGTAAATCCAATAAATGGATATTGTAATCTACCTGCAGAATTTATTTGAGGAGCAGATATTTGGGCCAACTGTACTAGGGCAACTCCCAAGAATAAAAGTAATAATGCAATCCACTGTAATACTGAGAGTCTTTTATGCAACATTGCAACAGAAAATAAAGCAGTTGTTAAAATTTTTAATTGGTATGTAACCTGAAATAGAAATATTAAAAAATTAATTGTAAAAATTCTTAACAATGAATAATATAAAAATATACTGAATCACATGTAAACAAACACACATTCATAACCTTTGAATTCAAAAACTATAAAGTTTAAATATTTTAATCTTCTTGCTTTAACTTAAAGAAATGGCTATTTTATTGCTATTATTTTTAAATTATCTGCTATATTAATATTTATATTTAAAATTGATTATTTTACATCAGTAAATATTAATTATAATTACATCACACACTAAGAAATAGGTACTAAAATTAAAATTATTTCAAATAAAATATTTCATTATCTTCAAAAAGCATGAATACAAGAATTATTATTATTATTATTATTATACAAGATACAAAAATTATACAAAGGTACAAGATTAACAAGATACAAGAATTATTATTTATCAAAATAGTTTTAATAATAATTGATATCCAGTTTAAAAGTTTTCATAAAAATATTAAACTTTCTAAAATCAAGAAGTATTATTGCTAGTAATAGACTAAGCTTCATCCAAAACACAGATATCCTATCCACTACAACAGTATTTCTATGCATTGGAATATTGAAAAAGATTCTTTCTTTTCTATCTTAACAAGAGCTCCCCTAAATTATATAAAACATATTTTTTTGCAAAAAGAAGTCAAATTTATCTATGTAAATCATTATATAATTATTATGGTAATTTAATTACATTATATGTTATATATATATCCTACCTACAAGACAGGGATACAATATATTATACAAGACAGGTGATACTTATGATACTTATCATAAGTATCATTACTTATGTATAAATTATGATAAGGTAGCATATTATGATTCTTTTATGACATATGACTTTTGCTTTCATAATAATATAATTATTGATAACAACATTATCATTATAGTTGTGAAGAAGTGAAATCTGACCTATCCTGTTTTATTATTTTACTATGTTCTTTTATTATTTTTCATTATTATCTAACGTACTATATTTTAGTTTAAGAGTTGACTTACTTTCATATTCTCCATCTCAATTTTTCGTAATCATGTGTTACGGACAGACATCCATCTTCCAGACGAGCTTACTCGGCTAATGACGTCATTATCTAATCTAAATAAGTTTTACCACTGATCCAATGTGAGAAAATAAGAATGATCCTGTATTGAGATTTTGTTCAGTGCATAATTAATTTGTAAAGAGGATGACATGAATTGATTACTCTGTAAGCTAATAAATTTAAATTTGTTGCACAAAGTTATGTAAATGAAGCAATATGGGACTCTACGTCACTTGGTATAAAAACAGAAGCAACCAACGACACGGTGAGGTGTTGTATTGACATAAGGTTGGCTAAGTGACAGAATTCTTGTAAAGGTCTACGATTGCTTGAAGTTGTAATGGTGGTGGAGGTAGTAGAATTAAGTAGTATTTAAGGTTTGTTTCTTGTGAATAACTTGATTGTTGGATATTTGAATTAGATTAAATTAGTTTTGTTGTTTCTTTCATTGTGCTTTATTTCGTTTAAATAAAACTTTAATCAACACTTCTGTAAATGTGAGTCTAATAAATTTATATTTTTTGTTATTTAACTTGTTTGAGAATTTATTGAATTTATTAGCATAAGTTTCTAACATCATTTTGTTGTTCTTAGATCTAACAACAAAATGATGGTTTGGTACTTCTAGTTGTAAGTTATGGTTTCCGGTTTTGTTTCGTCAGTTAGACATTAAGTGTTGTTAGATTGTTTTGAATTTAATTATATTTAATTTAGAATTTAGTTAAAAACCTGAGCTCAGGCCAAACTCTGGATTGCAGAGTCATTAGAACTGTTAGGTTTAGTTTGTAATTAATATTGTTGATATTTGTTAGAATTCGCGACTTTGCATATTATTATTATAAGTACTGTTGAAAATACTATGACATAAAATTGCAATATAGTACTGCACTCTAAAGATGATTTTCAAAATATTTTTTATATAAAAATGTTTTAAGTAAAACTAAATTTATATTAGTTGGGAAGCACCTATAAATTATTTTCACTGAAGAAATAATTATTTTTTGACTCTGCTAAGATAGACTTCCTTGTTTTAACAGTATTATTGCTGTTGCATACTAGTAACCACTTATATCATATTAACTTGTCCTGCACAAATCTGTATTCATTCTTAAATATCCCACAATTTTTTTATTATCTATTACTTGGTATTTTAAAAATCTGTTAATAAATCCAACATATTTCCTATTTAGATTATGGTTTAATATTAGCATTTTATTCATCTTGAACATCTCTGGCACTTCATTCTAGGCTTATCATTCCATAATAAGTCAGTATGATAAAACTGTTCCATAGGAGATAATAGTAATAGTTCAGCCAATACAGAAAGATGAAATAGATATATTAGCAATCTATAAATGCATTATTCTAACTTTTAAATTAAAATAATGTAGTCACTTAATTAACAATTTTTTATTTGAAATATTGCTTATAATGAATAGAATATTTATGAAAAAGAGAACAATGAGCTTATTTCTCAAACAAAAATATTGTTCAAGAAATAAACTTGTTATTTCTTTTATATTATCCATAATTGTTAATAGCACCTCTCAATTTTAATAGCATAATATTCTTATAATAAACTTTATATTAGACTAGATAACATGAAAAATAAAATACTATTCATGAAACCAGAAAAATATTTAAATGTTAGTCCATCTTCAGTTTTTGCAGTACTGAAGTTTATCTGTTCTGAAAACAGTTTTCTGTTCTTCTAATTGGACAGCTACTGGTATATTGTAACTCTGGACTCAATACCACTTACCCACATGCAAAGTAGGCTTGACAGAACTGGGAAAGGATTGGCTGCTATAAAGCAATAAAAGTGCCCTGCCCCTTTAAATGGCTTGAGGGTGTTTATGTTTCGTTTTTTACGATTGTCTTCTAAATTTTGATGAAATTAAAACAAAAAATGAATGATTACAATATATTTTATTTTAACAGAATTAACCATTATTTTCTTAGTATCTACAATATTTTTTTATTTTCAGAATTTTATAGCTTATTTTAAGAAAAATTTGATTTTTTCCAAAAATTTCCAAAATATCATTTATTGAATGCATAATCAGAATGGGTTTGGTAGGTTAGATTATAAAATCAACAAGTTGGGATAAAAAATCAAATTCTAGAGAGTTGTTCAAATATAAATGATATTTGTTTACACGTAATTTAAAAAAATATTTTGACAACTGAAAAAATTTAGGACTCACCATCAAAAAGGTATATTTTCATTGATTACAACATAAAAAAACTGATTTACAAAAGCTTGATTAATAAAATCAAGATTGAATTTTTCATTGTTTTTAGTTCCGCAGCCTTGACGTGTATAGATGGCAAAGGGATTCAAGGGGTTTTAAATTAAAGTACTTGAACTCACTATATGATAAAGTAATTAAGTTTTGTGTTAGTATTTTAAAACAAAAACACTGTTAAATATTTAAAATAATTTTGCATTTATGTCTGTATTCCAATATTGTTAGCAACTGAAGAGCATTTGAAGGCAAAACATTTTTATAATAGTTTTTTTCTACAAATATTCTGATAATAAGTTTACTTTGCATGGATGAATTATATATGTATTTATAAAACTATAAATAATTATAAGCTATAAAATTAAAAATATTATTATATTACCTGACATGTTGCAGCATCAAGATGAGTAGCACCAACATAAATTAAATTATTTTGAAGTGTGTAAACAAGAGAAGGAACTGCAACCTAAAATATTAAAATTCATGAAATTAAGTCTGAAAATTGAAATATTTAATCAATACATAATAAGCATACTATTCAAGATATAATGAAATCTATAAATAAAAACTTTAGAAGTCAACCCTAGTTTATGAGGCTTCAATATAGGAGCAAATATAATTTGTATTAAAAATTCAATATATGAGCTTTATCCACTTTTACAAGATTATTTATAATGAGGAAATATTTCAAAAGTTGCTTAAACCATTTCTTATTAAAAGAGAGGAATATAATCAGTGCTAGTATCATCATCTGCTCTACTTTATATCATCTAGAACTTTCATTTATATATTTCAAATTGGAAATAGATTTGATTCTGGGTCTTTAATGTTGAAACAAAAGCATATTCACTCAATTAATCTGCAGAACCACTGATGGATTTGTTGTAACATAAGAAATGGGATTCATAGGCTCAGGACTAATTCTAATCCAATAGTCTCAAACTCAATGGGCCAATTGTTTAAATGGAATTTCTATCATCCACAATTTACAGTAAAAACTGCTTCTAGACGATGTTCGGATAAATTGCAGTTTTACAAGTGCAAAGACATTGACTATGCCGAATCTAACAGAACAACGGCTAAATCTCGGCTGTTACTACAGTTCTTACCAGGGTTGCAGAGTTGGATTTCAAATGATCCAACTCAGACTCCACCTTTTAAAAAAATCCGACTCCCTAAAATTTATAAGGTTCAACTCCGATTCTGACTCCACCCAAAAACCTCCGACTCCTCGACTCTGACTCTGCAACCTGGTTCCTACATGTCCCCATCATTTGAAAATTTTCAGCCAATCTATTGATGATGTCAGTAAAACGGCAATGAAGAAATGAAGTTTGAAGTGAAGAATGTTTTAAATTGCACTTAAAACATTTAATATATTCTTTAAATTATATTTCACTCAATAATAACTCAAACAAATATGGAAGATTCTACAAACTATGAAAATTTAGTGCATGTGCAAGAAGACATGACATAGATTTTAAACCTGTCTAGTGGCTGGTCTAGAAATATACTTTAGTAACCAGTTTTCTAGTCTTTGTCTGAGCCGCATCTGTTAAGATAGTTTGTTTATGCTATGCAAATTTTATAAAACTTTGGTTCCGACCAAGGTCGCGGTCTAAAAAGCATTTAAACAATCAGCCCAATCTCTTCAAAGGATATCTCTGGTTGATTGGAAGACTGCATTTAAAATTAATGTATTATAAGAAAAATTTTTTATATGATGTAAAAAATCTGAAAGATTGATTATTTTGACTACAGTATTTATATATTAATTTCCTTTCTGATATGCTGTTGCAACTCATGTTTAAAGTTATAAAATCATTTGTAATAATAGAACTTTATCAATACAAAATTTTCACTTCTAATTTACAAATCTATTACGCTTTAGTGAATTTCAATACAATTTATTAAAACACTTATAGTTTAGTAATTTTCAAATATTTCATGAAAAATGGTTGTGATTATTTTTCTGAATATCTTCTATATGTGCTCTTGCACTTATAATAAATATAACAAAGACCGCAGAAAAAAGCATCATGGCCACAAATTAAGATTGCTGATCTAATTTGAAAAAAATCCAATGTGTGAAATCTGGAAATGAACCTGGTTCCTCTGTGTAATCCAATGCTTTATAAGGCCATCCAGTAAATAAATACTGATATTTAATTTTCTATGAGCATTATGAAATAGCATTTTCATTAAATTCAAATTCTTTTTATGTTATGCTTTCTTTGTTTTTTTTTCTTGATGATAAAACATTCAATACCACATTATATATTTCATTATTGATTAATGCTTGTAGTGCATTATTTTGTTTAATATTTTCTTGCAAAGAATGATTTAATAATTTTCTTGCAAAGAATACTTTATGAATTGCTTAACAACTGCAGATATCAAATTTGAAGAATTTTTTTCTTTTCAATTTATCTCTTTCTAACCAAAGATTAGTAAACAATGGTGCCATTACAGAGATCCATGTATAACTTTATACCATCTTTCAACTGGCAGGGCATTTCAATGCCTATCTGCAGTCATCTACACATTCTGTTATTAAATCAGTATTACTGCTGAACTATTCTTTATCTGCTATTTAATATTATCCAAACTAATAAGTTTGATTGGATTTAATAACATTCTTAACTATTTTAATTTTAATTTTACTGGAATACTAAGTTTCCAAATGTTTCTGTTTTTTTAAAATACAAATTTTTATATTCACTATAGTTCTCAGTATTGTACAACTGCCAGGAAATGAATTAAGTTACTTTTTTTTAAATAATAATATTAATTTATTTTTTACAATTCACAAATATTACTAAAGCAAAAAATTCTATATTACAAACTTAAAATTCTACTACTAAAATTATTCACATCAGAAATTCACTACTATTTATAAAATGCATTTCGGCCCTTATGTTTGGCACTCCTCAGTTATATGCCTGAATTTTCAAATTAAATTTAAACAATTCTTCATAAATAAACCTTGATTGTTGCCATTCCTTCATTTTAAAAAATAAAAAGAAAAGTTATACCTAACTATTATATTCTAAATAAGAACATTACTACACTATTGGCAGAGAGAAAAATAAACATATACCTTGAGTTTACAGAAACACATATATGAAAATATTGAAAACACAACAAAATACTTTTCTTGTAGAACACATCTCTTTTTACATTTCAAGAAAATTTTATTTAATATCCTTTCTTTCTATAAACAAATTAGCATTTATTAATTTTTAATTTATAATAACTACATCAAAAAGACATAAATTTACCTAGAAAACAATGATATCTTCTTAAAAATTTCTTTAGTGAGAATAGCTTTTTTTTTACATTCCAACAAATCTTAAAATTTATTCAATACTTATTTTTTTTTAACTATAAACAAATTAATACTCTAACTTTTTTATGCTACAATAACGTTAAAAAGACTTTTAAATTTACCTGAAGAACCATAATTTTTATCCTAAAAATTTTTTATAATACATATTGACCAAAGCAGTTGTTATATCTTAACCTTAATTTACATTTTTTATGACATAATATATTAGCCCTCTGGTGTTGATTTCTTTAATAAATACTCCCACCATAATTCTGATAATTTTAATCCATTTTATTATTTGTTATTATGTTTTTATTATTCATATTATTATATTTTATAAAATAAAATTCATAAAACATTCTAGATAAATAATGTATCTCTTGTTTTAAAACAGATATTGTATCATTATTAATACTACAATTATTTATACAATCCCATGAAAAAGTTTGTCAGGTTCTGTGTTGGGGAGAAAGTGGCTGACTCACTATCGAGTACTATGTCAGGAACTAACATCCGAAGACGCCACAGAATGAAATGAACTCGACCGTTGTCTCTGTTAATAGGGGAGATAGGTTTAGAGTGAATGGGGAGAGACGTCACCATTTCATTGACACGACTAATCGGAGATTTACTATTTTCTCTGCTGCTGTATTTAATAGTCAAATAACTTACTTTGCAAAAATTACTTGTAATCAACAATGAAATATAAATATACAGTTTATTCATTAAGATGACATTTTAATACAACGATTTATAGATTATGCTGTTTGCATATTCGAGATCTTGAAACCAATTCCACAATAGTCTTGTATACTAGACTTTTCAGATAATTCCATATGAAGAAGTTCAGGCACGTAAAATATGGTGTTTGCTGTAGCCAGGTTACAAGTTCTCCTCTGCCAATCATTTTTGCCAGGAAGTCCCACACATTGTGGCTGAAATTTGCTGCAGCCCCATTGTGTTGAAAACACATTCCAGTCTGAAGCAATAATGGAATGTCTTTTCATAACTTCAGAAGTATATTTTGAAGGAAAGCACAGTAGATTCGAGAGTGTAGATGGAGACGCAATATGTATGGGCCAATCAAAAAGTTTACATTTTAATTAAATAATTATTATATTTTATATACTATTTTCACTATAAATAATAATTATACTATTTTATATTATGAACTAATGACAGTATTATAATTCTGCAAACAAGCAATAGAATATAGATGGCTAGATTATTGCACAAGAAGTTCTATCAAAATATAGAATCCATTTATAGTGAGAGAAATGTGATCTTTCTAATCACAGGGAAATAATTGAATGTAAACAAAAATCAACTGATCATATCTTTTCTGTTATATGAAACTTACTATTTTATATTCTTCTTCCTCCTTTACCAAAGTCTAGGTTCTTCCTGGGTTGAGTAGTGGATCATTGACTTCCATTTCACTCTCTCTCTCTCTCAACCACTCTTCTCTGAAGATTTGGCCAACATACTGTTTTATCTGGTCCATTTATTTTTTTTCTTGGTCTACTCTTGGTCTCCTGATTTTTTAATTCTTGTTCTAAAACCACTCTACCAAGATTCTTTCTTCCTTCAATCTCTTTATATGACCATACCACACAAATCTAGTTTGTTCAATTTGAATGAACAACTTTATTATGTCTAGTGATTCCCTAATTTTTTCATTTCTTATTTTGTCCTTCTGTATTTTTTCTTCAATGCTTCTAAGGAACTTAATTTCACTCTTATGAATTCTGCTATCATCTCTTTTTGTCAAGATCCAAATTTCTGCTGCATTTGTCAAAATTCGGACAAAATAAACTTTGTTTAATGTTATTTTATATTTTTCAGGATTTCTTCCATACAAGTTTTTTCATACTTTGAATAAAGCTATTTTATATAATCAAATATATTTGATAAGGTAGAAATATTTAATTAAGATATTTTATTATAATCAATTTGAATAAGTCATAGTAATGTTTATTAGGGGAGGCCAAAAAAGTTCTTACCTTCATCATGTTGTGTATGTGCTAAAGACCTGAAATTTTGGCCTTAAATGTTTCCTCTTTACATGTCTTCAAACTTCTCAATCTGCAGAACAATTGTTTAATCCCATTTTTGTAGAAGCCAGCAGACTTGGAGGCAAACCAGCTCTCCATAGCAGTAATGACCACCTCATCATCAAAGAAACTTCTTCTCTATAAATATTTTTTTCATATTCTGAAACAAGATGTCTGAAGATGCCAGGTTGGAAAAATACAGGGGATGGGACAAGGTTTCACAACTATATCTGCACAGAAAAGCAACTATTCCTACAGCTCAATGTGCAGGTGCATTGTCAGCTAGCAGCAACACATCTTTTGACAACAAACCATGTCTTTTTTTCCTTGATACTGTTCCAATACTTTTGTAGCAAGTTCCTGTGGTACCTGTTATTGCTGGTTCTTTTTGTAATAAATAATCTGACAATATGATACCTTTGTGTCTCAAAACGCAGACAACATGAACTTTCTGGATGGCCCTCTCTTAGGTCATTCTGTAGACTGGTGCAATCACATTTCAATTTCCATTTTCATCATTTCACAGTCTCATGTGATGGACATTCCTCACCATATACAACTGACATCTCTTTAGGGATTGTTTGTATATTTTCTCTTGAAAATGAAGGAACCATATCATTGGTCAATACTCAATTTTGTGCAGTATAACATCTATTATCATGCTTCTAATTCTAGTTAAACAGGACTTGTCAAAACAAAAAATATGCATATTAGTAAGACAATAATTTATCATTGTTTACAATTACAGATCTATGATACATATATGACATAGTGAGGGTAAGAACTTTTTGGCCTCCCCTCGTACATATTGTGTACATGAATATATACAATATGTATATGGATGCATAATATTTAAAATATAAATAAAATCTCTAAATTTGGATAAAGAAAGTTTGAATTATTTAAAAATATAGCATAAGTATAATTTTCATTATAGAGTAAAACCTCGATAAGATGCCCCCGTTAAGCTGCTATCCTCGCTGACTACCAAAAAATTTGGCAGAACGGATCTTTCCTATGTTAATGGAATAGGCAAACCCCAATAAGACACTATCTGCCCTCCACCAGTAGAAACGTCTAAATAAATATTCCTTTTGGTATTGTATTTGTCCTTGTTAATCTGCCAGGGGCATGTAAGGTAACATATCCTGAAGTTCATCAGTACTGTAAATACAATATTAAAAGCTTTCTAGATTCATTTGTAACCAGTGGGTGGGAGAGATGGAGTTAACGGTTATTCATGTGTCTCTTTAAGCCTGGTTCACCCCTAGGTTGGAGAAAATTTAAGATCATAAGAACTAGATTGTTTCCATTATTTATTGCTACCAAGCAAATAAGGATATTGTACGGTAAGCTGTGTATATTGCATACCAAAGTAGAGGATCAGAACAGCAGATGGACATGTTTTCTATATAGTACCTTACATATACGATACATATACTATACTGTAAAGCGGTGTCTGCCAAAGTTTTTTACTTCATGGCACACTGAAGCAAGGGAATTTGTTTCGCGGCATATCAAATAAAATAAAAAAAAAAAAATTTTATTTTATTAATACAAATCAAAATATTATTATTATTGTTATTATTATAGGGAACAATAATAAAATAATATTGTTTTATCAAAATTACATAAGTTGATATTATAAATAATAATTTTGTTAATGAGAAGGATGTGATTGATTTTGAGAAATAATTATTTCAAGAGTTGGCTCTAAATTAGATAAACATATATGTAACTCCTCATGTACCATCAGTAATCGTTCCTGTTTTTTTTATTTAATTTCCATAAAAGCTGAGAAATATAATTCGCAAAGATACATCAATCCAAACGGCAACAAGGATTTAATGGCTGTAGTAGCTAATCGAGGATATTGGTTCCAGAGCTTTGAACACAGGGTCATTTCTCAAGTCTGTTAAATTTTCTTTTTCTGTTAATGTCAGGTTACATCCTGCTATTTTGCAGTTTTTATCATCATATAGATTTGTAGATGGACTGAATTTTATGAATGAGAAGCGCACTATATTAAATATTTTTAAATCTTTTGCAGAACACCTGGAATCTCTCACGGCACACAGTCTGGCAGACACTGCTGTGAAGTGTAAAGCATACAGTTTTTTAGAAATGTTAAGCTTGAATGCTAATTATAAATGTACTGTATTTTATTAAATTTAATAAATTCAGAGTTCATTTTCATTTCTATACTACACGTGTTTTCAATAAACTTCCAACCCCGATTAGCCACCAAAATCATCCCCCAAATGGATGATGGCATCTTATCAGGGTTTGACTGTATTTATACTCTTATTAAAAATAAACCACTACTGGAGTTGGGCGGGGGCTTACTGTGAGGGGACATGGATGCTTTATTCCTATTCCCTTGGGCAGTTTGCCACTGTATTTCAGGCAGAAATTTTTCTATTTCTGCATGTGTTAGAATTAATCTTGATAAGGATTATGCTTGTAAGCATATTTACATCCTATCTGATAGACTGTTCTTAAAGCACTTGATAGTTCCTGCTTTATTTCTAAGCTTGTTTGGGAATGTCATCTTCTCATTAAGGAACTGGCTATAAAGAACAGGATACAGCTTGTTTGGGTGCCGCGGCACAAAAGGATTGAGGGCAATGAGGTTGCTGATGGGCTTGCCAAGGAAGGGGCTTCGAGCCCCTTTTATGAACCTGAGGCTGTCCTCGGCACTGGACCTGATGCTTTTGGATGGGTTGTCAAGGACTGGTTGGTGGCCCAGCATCTCATTTCCTGGAGGTCTATTTCTGGTCTTAGGTAGGTGAAAGCTCTCATTTTGTGTTGCTCTGCTTCAACCAACCAAAAAGAGTTGCTTTCTCTGAACAAAAATGAAGTTAGGATTGTAACAGGGATGCTTTCACTGAATAAACATGAAGTTAGGATTGTTACAGGGCTTCTTATTGGGCACTGTTATCTTAGTAGACATCTTCACTTGATTGGGCTTGTTGATAAGATGTCAGGACGAGGAGGAAACTCCTCTTTACCTTCCGATCTTATATATATATATGATATCTTATCAGATCTATCATACTATTACACTGCTCCTTTTTTAACACTAAAGTTCAAGCTCTTTGAGCAGGGAAAGGAAAAACTGCATTTTTAAATAACACTAACTTTTATTAAATATAGCATTTTTGGTTCTACCGAGCCCTCTTCAGTATTTACAAACATTAAACAAATAATGGCTAGTATAAAACTGTTACCGGAGTTTCTCGTGAATAGGCTCTTCTTGAAGTAAGCCCATATGCTCTTACAGTTGGGACTACTTCCTGATTATAAGTGCATGGGCTTATATTTTGGCTTTCTAACTTATGGGCATCCGATATTGAATCATTTCTGGAATGTAGGCTCATGAGCTTATAAAAAAGGTTTAGCTATGAAAATTACCGGTAACGTGCCACAAATAAAAAATTGTTTTACTCATTTCCGACCGGAAGTCAACTGCTAATATTATAATTGACATTTTCTCACGGGAAAAAATAAAAACGAAACCAAAAACAAAACAGTGCCTAATTCTACCTACAGTAACGGAATCTTACTTCAAACTGTATTCAAGTTATATCCGATAATGTTGAAATGGATACAGGTGCTGATACTTCAGGTACTGGTTATTCCAATACCGGTAGCACCTCAGGACCTATCGGCAGTAGTGTTGGAAAAGTAACCAGGAAGAGCTATAAGGTATTGGACAAACTAAAAGTTCTGTCATGATTGGAAGAGCTGAACAGCAACGTAGCTGCATTAAGTCGTGAGACAGGAATAAGTCGAAGATGCTTACAAAGATGGCGGGACGAGAGAGAAAAGATTAAGAAAACAGGAATGGGGAAAAATAGGATGAAGAGGAAGTTAGGCTGCTGAAGAAAGGAGAAGTATCCGGAACTTGAAGAGAGACTTTATCAATGGGGCGTTGACAAAAGAACTAAGAAAGTCAGCATTAGCTATGTCAACATCAGAGCGAAACAAAGAATCTGGCAAGAAGTTTGGATATTGACGACTTCAAATGTAGCGACAATTGGATTTTTCTGTTCTGTAAGTGCCACAACCTGTCGTCCAGAAGAATTACTCATGTAGGGCAGGAAGACAAAAGAAGTTGAGAGGAAATTAAAGAGGAAGTGACAGAGTACTTGTACTTCATCCATCAGAAGCTGGTGGGATATTCGGCAGATAAAATATTCAACATGGACGAAGTTCCCTACTACTCCGACATGACCCGGGACCATACCATTCATTTCCGGGGAGACAAGAATGTGGATGGAAGTGACACTGGACATAGAAATTCACGATTTACTGTGGTCTTAGCCATATCTGCAAGCGGGAGCTTCCTTAAAACTATGATTATTTTCAAAGGTTTGAAGAAAATCCCGAAAGTCAAATGTCCATCGAATGTAGCAATTGCTGTATCTTCAAAGGGATCAATGAATTCACACTTGATGAAGGTCTGGGTTCAGATGTGTTTCTGCAATAGAGGTCCGTTCTTGGTTCAAACAAGTTGTATCCTCTTTATGGTCTCCTTTGGCAGCCATACCAAACCGGAGGTGACACGTTTGAGGTGAACATCACCACCATTGTCATCCCACCAAAAACTACGTCATACCTTCAGCCTTTGGATGTTGCCGTCAATTCGTCATTCAAGACTCACATGAGACAGCAGTGGAATAACTGGCAAGAACATGGACCGAAAGAGTTCACCAAGAAGGGCTATCGAAAGCGACCAAGCTACCAGGAAATAGTCAACTTCATTTCCAATGCCATGAAATCGATTTCACCTGACACCATTAAAAACGCGTTCCGAACATGTGGAATTTTAGAAAATGGAGAGGTGGTTCGGATGGAAGACTTAAACTACCGTCTGAGAGGGATCCTGCAGACACCGGTACAATTCAAGAAACTGAGGGAATGGTTGCTGAAAGAAGTGATAAGTCTGATGAAAGTTTTGAGACTGAAGTGCCAGTTACTGACAGTGAGTCTTGTGACAATGATCAGTCTGAAGGAAGTGCCTGTAGGAAGAGATGTGAAAGATAGAGACTGATACTGGTATGAATGGATATATTTTCAAAAGAAATATAATTTTAAAAATTCGGTTTAGTTTTTCTTTTGTTTTCGCTCCATAAAAAATTTTTTTATATGAGATTGTTCTTATATTTTTGGCGAAAAGATAAGTAATTACAGAATTATTATTTTATTTTATTTCTATATGCAGTTTATTAGAGGTATAACTTTCCTATATCGTTGCTTAATGCCGTTCTCAAAAATTAATGCAGTTATACTTGTCCATTCTTTTAAATTTTTAATATATATTCTGGAATACTTACTATATGAGCTGAAGTGTATATTAATAATAAAAGAATTATATTATCAACAGTTATAATGTAATTTTATAGTAAATATTTGCTTAAAATTTATCATTGTTACATCAATTTCTCTTCTAAGTTCATTCCGCGGACTTATATATGGATTCCCCTGAAATATAAACCGACATAATTTTCTGTAATTATTAATATTTTTATTTTATTTTATAAAATATTGTTTTATTAACTCTTAGAAAATTTTAAGCTAGATTGCTTTCTAATAATAATTTTTAAAATATTTAAAAATCAAGCATTTTTTAACACAATTTGTGATATTTTGATTCCGATTTTTTTTAATTTTAACGATTTATATCTATGTTTTGCTTAATTGTTATAAAATTTCCTATTCAGTTGTATACAAAACACGATAAAAAAAACTTCAATACGTCGGAGAAAGCTTTTCGTAATGACTTATTGTGCAGTACTCATGTAACATTCTGTCTTCCAAATCTATCCAAGAAAGTACTATCCGAAATCACTTGACCATCTCACATTGTTATTAGTATACCGATTTTTCTATCATTGAGTGGTCAAATATCCTCCCTAACGTCAGATTTTCGTGATTTTTTCTCGATAAAGCAAACGAAACTCACTCCACTTGGATAGTCACAACATATCTTGACCACTGAAATTCTTTGAGAGGTTAAAGTTAGATTCGACCTCTCATCCATGTTCATTCTCTAACTTTCAGTTATTATCTCCACTTTTTATTTGATAGAGCTAGAAAACTGTAATAAAATTGCGTTAGAAATACAAGTATATATATATATATATATTGTTGTAGTTTTATCACGTTTCGGAAACTTCTGAGGTAACCTGAGTTAAAATCCGATTATTTTATATTTCCTGGATGTGTAGCTATTTATTATTTATTACGAGTACTTCCCTGCGAAGCTTTTTCTTTTGATTTTATAGTGTAACATGATTTTTCACTTCGAATTCCACATCATGTTTAAAAATTTGTATCAGGAAAAAACATTGTTTCTATAAACATCTGTCAATTTTCTATTCGTTTCCTTATTTCTAAGGTTTTAGAGATTCTCGAAAGCAAAGTATATTTATCACAAGTAGTGCATTCTCTCATGTACAAGTAGAGAATACAAATGTACAGATTTTATCAAAGTATTTCTTTTTATATCCATTCTCTCTAGCAAAAGCTGAATTCGAACAAATATAGATACAATGTCAAATGTACTGAATAGGATTGGGTGATATAAAAACAGTCAAGGCAGGCGACAAACATTCTGAAAAACATTTTTGACAGACACTGTCACAAATTTCGTATCTGAAGAGATCACATCGATACATTGACATACGAAACTTTCTTGATAGCACAGGGTTCATTTTTACAGATTTACTCGAACCAATACTGGAAATACTCTTCAGTTTTTTTCTTTTTCAAAAAAATTGAGGGATAAAAGTTAGAAAAAAAAAGAAAATCCAGATTATAGTAGTTTCTAAGTTGTCCCAAACGTGTCATGCCGAAGCAACGAAAGTCCCTGCAGACTTTTCTGAAGATATAACTGCATCAGTTACTGAGTAACGTGAGCGGGATACCGCTACAGTTATATTCTAAATATTTTATGTCCGAAACACTAATGGCTTAAATTTTGATGAAATTTAAACGAGATAATCATTTATTAATATATTATTTCCTATAAAATTGCATTATTTATGTCAACAAGTACGACACTTTAATGGGTGACCGAGATGCAAGACTTTCCCGTTGCTCTTCTGCAAATATTTTAAGAGCCAAAGTAAATTGGATTTTTCTATAACTTGAAGAAGGTACAGCCAATTTACAATGAACGATATTAGGGAGCGGTTAAGCAGACGGAATATATGGATAGCCATTAACTTGTTCCTCAATTGGTCATACTTCTATGGATGGGAGTTTTCCTCCGTTGAGTTAATGCCTAACATTTCACGTCTCATAACCCAGTAATGGCGACGAAAATTTAAATAACAGTCGTGACCCTCACTAACTCTCTCTCACTGAGCAAAATGGAGACGATTGAAGGACAGTTTGAACTGTTTTATATTGACCAGGATATAAAAATGCACTTTTAATGTATGTAAAATATTCCTGTCTAATTATTAACTTAATGGAAGCGAAGGTATTTGAAAATTTTAATTTTCTATACCAAGTTAAAAAGAAAAAATTTCTTAGGAATTTGTAGATTATTTTTCTTGGCGAATTAGAAACGTTATATATATATATACATATATGGAATGAATTAAGAATGGGAAGCGAGGTGAAAAAAAAATTAGAAAATTAATGCGATGCTATTAATCAAAAACCTTTCCACTGCATTCTGAGCACGTTTCGAATGAACATACTTGACTTCATTAATTAGTTTTAACGGATCAATAGCCTAACACTACTCGGTTTGTTTTAGTATTTGTGTTATTTTATAATTCACGAAAGGAAAAATAAAAAATAATAAAAAAAAAAATTTGCTTTTACAACATGATCTATGCGTAACTTAATTAATTTCAATTTTTTCGTAATTACTTCATATTCGAGAGGGGTATATTTTATGGTAAAAAGATGAAAATCGAGTTGATTTTTTTATTTATGAATAGATGCACTTCCCAGATAGCAGTTTACTTCTGCTTCTACCTTGTCAGAATCGTTCCCGGGAGGTACCAAAAGAAGAGATTTGTGGTTCGATTTTACAAATGCGTTATATGAAAGTGATGCTGGAACAAGAGAGTCGTTTCCTAACCTCTCTAACGCTGTTTACATGTTTTAAGTCTGGGAAAGTTCCATAAAACGTTATATTAAAGTGATAGATACGCCTATTAAATGCTTGAGTTTCTGGAGCTGTTTTCTAACATTTGCATGCGGACTTTACATTTTAATACTTTTATACCAAAGAAAATTTATTTATTTATTTGTTCTATCGAATTAATATTTCTTTCTTCAATTTTATTGAAAAATTATGATTTAGATAAATTTTAAAATATATATTTATTTAAATATTAGAAAATATTAATTGCATTCCGAAAGAAAAACGTGTTTCCGATTTTTGTTTACCATAAAAAAAAAACAGTGCATTAAATTTTGTTACTTGGTTATACAATATTCAACCAAAGCATTTTAATTCCTTGGCATTTGTTATCAAAGTCAAACTTTCAGAATATTTTTTACCATATTTCAATTTATTATATTTTCCATTTTCTTTCGTATATTTTTCTTTTTCCTGTATATATATATTTTTTTCCTTTCGCATTTCATTGTTTATAAGAGATCTATTCAAAGACAAAGCGGTAGAAAAACTTCAATATTTGAATTTTTATAAAGCTCTTGGTTGGCTTTCTTTTCTCTTATAATCCTTCTGCATAAATCACGCTTTGTCACGTTGATCAAGTGACTAGTTCGTGATCCCGCTTAAAAATTCGGTATTAGCCAGCTGTTGACGACAAGACTCCTGTAATCTCACTTTCTTCCGCCAGAAAGTTTGCATTTTTTGCACTTTCTCAAATGAAAGGATTTTCGTGGTAAATTTTGTCCAGAAGATAAAAGCGGTCTTTATAAAACTACAAAAGCTGACTGCCAATTATAGAATGGGCATGAAAAATAAATAAATCATAAATCTTAATAATCTCCGAAGATATATAAATATATAAATATTTTTACCATTTTTTTATTTTTATTTTTATAAATACACGATTTCGATAATTCGAACGAAGTGCTCAAAATA